>UYYA01004236.1:0-138641 GCA_900624975.1 Angiostrongylus costaricensis | reverse complement strand
CAATAGCGCGTTCGTTTCCCACCATAGACACCTGCGGTCCATAGTTTTGCAAATATCTCAGTAACGTTGTGGTTGTATTTCACTTAGTACCCTGCCGCAAAATTATAGTAGGCAGAAAATAAAAAAAAAGGTATAACATTATGATTTCAACTACAGCCGCAGTTTAACTGGGTTCTATGCCGATTTGGGCGCCCCAGATCAATCCCGCTGACGGGTGATTGCTGTGGCAAAGATCGATAGAAATAGCTGAGAGATAGACGAAACAAAGGACCCGAATGGTGTGGTGGTGAACGCGTTACTCCCCGGAAAGGACAATAGCGCGTTCGTTCCCCACCATAGACACCTGCGGTCCAGAGTTTTGCAAATATCTCAGCAACGTTGTGGTTGTATCTCACATATTCATAACAGGGTTAAACTAATGGAGTAGGATTGTATTAAAACGTCAAAACGAGTTTGCAATTCAAATAAAATGCACAGACCTTAACAATAAAGCTGAGACAAGTGAATTGATAAGCGCTGATGGATTGCTGTAGCCGCTCCGTCAACCACTCATTGATCATCTTCATTTGATTCGCATACCAATTCTAAGCATCCAAGATTATTTCGTCAAGGAACAAGTTCGAGAAAGTGTTTCGTTCTAGTTTAATGAAAAAAGCAGAAACAAAAAGTTGACATGTCTGGAATTTCAGAAATGTGCTTACTTCAAACAATGTGTTCACCCAAACTTCATCAGTAACGATTTGTCGTAGTTGCTCAGTACATCCTCGCATGAAGGTCACGTACGAGTTACCCATGTGTTCGGTTGACCGCTGTTGTGAAAGTGGTGCTTTCTGAAAAATTAGATTCAAGCTTGCATGTATGAATAAGAAAAAGCATAGCGTCTATTGATTATATTTGTAGAAAATCATAAATTTTTAAAAATATCATAAAATGACATCTGAGTACGAGTTAACCCATCAACTCTTGTGTTAGAAAAACTGTGAGAGGTGACCAGTAACCAACCGTTATACATTGATTAGTTCAGTAACTATGCAGAGCACCTAATTAAACTTATTTTGCTTATATTACCGCGTTATTACCGTATTTTGAGGCGTCGATGGTGTCGGGGTACTTGTTCCGCTGATATTGATGCCTTGTTCGCCTACCATTGTTTTCACTTTGTTGAACAGCGATGCCGGCTTAGGCTGGAAAAGAAAACCGTAATCCGTAAGGGCAACATCAAGGAATTCTGCTCTTTTTTTCAAAACTGTACAAATGCAGAAAAGAAAAAACTCGAACCGCCATGCTGAGTAGAGCTCCAATAGGGTTGCCTTCATCATATCGGGCAAGTCTGCTGAGAACGAACTCTAACACGCCTATCAATCGGTCCTGGATACAGGTCTCCATGTCTGAGAGCATGGTATCGAGTGTTTCGTCCAGTTTCGATTGATATTTGAACTATAACAACAGCGATACCGCGAAGACTGGCGATAAACTTTTCATTTTGCCAAATCAGGCGATCTGTAGCAACACTAACTAAATGTGAATTCTCTGCATTACCTTTCGCTTAAAGACATTACTCTAGCCCCAAGCGATATGTAACGATGCAAACGGAAAGAGGTTCACACTGCCATAGAAACCACCCCACCCTCGTCTCTCCCTCCATAGTGGCATACTCCTTCATTGCACCTTAGGAGAAGCTGTATGACTATGTATTCAACTACGATGTATAACAGAGGTTCATGCTCACAGCAGTCTCACAAACTGGGAACGAGTTCTATATTCCGATTACGGTAGCTTAGCTAAGAGTAAGCCGGTGCCAGAAATCACTACCGTACTGAAAATTTGAGGTTGAAGACTAGGGAAAGCCATAGCACTGCTTACGGGATTCCAGGTAAAGTAAATCATGCTGTTCCAGGAAAGTATTATTGAGATAGAAATTGCTTTAAACCACACACGATCCTTCGTGATTCGTGTAGAGGTTTTCAATGACTGAGACTATGCCTTGGACGTAGGAAGAACAACGAAGTTCTATTATTCAGGAAGTACCTCTTAACCGATCTTTTATAAGTTTTCAAAAATTAATTGAAATAACAACCTCTCCAGCGTCTACGGATACTTTCGATGCTCTTGTTTTCGAACTAAACAACACGTTGATCATGACGCACACCTCTGACGGTAGGATGTAATCCGTGGATCGCCGTGCTCTTTGCATCCACAAATCGAATTGTTGGTAAGTACTAAGGAATTTGCAGACAATTAACTGATCCTCATAAGTCAACCGCAAGGAATACATTATTCTTCGGAAAATAGCTAAAGAAGCAACATTTTTTCGTACGCTCCTACCTGCTAGCAACTTTCAATATCATGTCAGAAGTCAGGCTCTTCATTCGTACATTCAGATACTTGCGGAACTCCTCTTCAGGCCAATTCAAGTCAACAATAAACATATGTAAAGCATCTAATTTCCAGTAGATGTCTTCTGATGTTGCACAACCTTCTCTGCAAAAAAATCAGAAGTGTGGAGAAAGCTTGATGGAGTTCCAAATCAAAAGATCTGCGTGGTATTGCAACCACTAGTTCAAAAGGTCATTCAAAAGGTTTGAAGGGCACTTCTACACCATCATTTAAACATAACGGTAAACATGCATTGGCTGCAATGCATTGGTGTGGAATTAATGGCGGCTTCGAACTTTAAATCACCATTTCTCAGTTCGCTACTGTTCTTTCGTATGAGCTTGTACTGCTCTATGAATAAAACAAAATATTTAAGTTCACATTAAATTTCTAGTTGCAAAAAAAGTATTTACGGAATCTGCAGAGCATTGCTCACAGGATATGTTTTCTTTTCTACCCTACCGGGATTTACGCTACCAAGAAGTTCTGATTTTCACAAACGATGATACATTTTCTTTATAATATTAACCTTTTTTTCTGCCTACTACAATTTTTCACGGCCGGATATGATGTGAATTACAATCACAACGACCCTGAGGTATTCGCACAACTTGGGCCACGAGCCGGATCGAACAACGATTACCCTTTCCGAGGGCTAAATCGTAGTTAGATCTGACCCTGGGTCCACGTTTTGTGAAATTTCTTTATATTTTCGTTGAACTATGGGTTTCCACTCAGCAGAATAGAATGGTGCTCCCTACGCTATCGTCTCCATCTCTGCAGCTGCCAATGCGAAATTTCAAAAATTTGCGCTTCTTTTTCAATTTTTTGAGGGTTTGAACTTCAAAAATGTTTATAACTGACAGAATACTTCACAAGTCTTATAGGAATAACTAACGTGATAAAGAAACTCCTTTTCTGTGAATCTGTACGATTTCAACTTGTCAAATACCTCAGCGAGAAATCATCAGCTGTGGAGAAACAAGCCTCGGGCATTTTCCGTTGACAACATTTTTTGTACTTGTTAAACTGCCTAATATGTTATGCGGTACTCTCGTTCTTCTTGGCTAGAGTGTTAATCATAACAAAAAAAGGCGAAAAACTTACTTTCTCGGTTCCCACTTTTCTTTTGAGAACCCCTTGTCAATTGATTGTGATATCGAATGTTCCATGAGATCAGTGTAGCGAACTACGAGAGGTTGGAATTGGGTGGTTATTTTTTTGTGAAAAATCCCGCCATTCAAGGATTCTGAAGAGGATGAAATTGTTTAGCACAAAATTTGACTGAAACGCAGCATTTTTAGTCTCTCACAGAGGAGAACTACAGTTGGTAATCTCCTTTTTTCACTGATTTCCTCATAACCCTTCCGTCATAACGGTGTAGGAAGTAAAATTACAGAGATGTTAAGATGCACGAAGAAATAATACAAACGAAGTTTGGAAACTAAATCAATAAGCATCTTCTTCATAATGGAATCCTTAAGCAGATCAAGAAGTGAATGAAACCTTTGGAACTTGGCTGTTTGTTAGAGAGCAGCTATTTTGGCAAACGTAAAAAAGATCACCTAATAATTCGCAGACCTGACTTTCTATTGCCTAAGGTCTAAATAAGCTGCTTCTGATGTGATTGAAATCTAGATTTCTTGCTTTTTTTGGGGTCACGAAAGTATTTGGCCAGCAACATTGCACATCAACTCAACTTTTACAAAATCTGAAAAATATGAAATTCGCTAAAAGGGGTACCAGAAAATAAATATTGCAACAACTCGTATATAATGCTGAGATATTTGCAAAACTCCGGACCGCAGGTGTATCCGGTCCGGAGTTTTGCAAATATCTCAGCATTACATACGAGTTATATTTCGCAACATACCCTGCCATTAAAAAGAAAAAGGCAGTAAATAAAAGGGTTAATATTGCAACAACCATCTGACGGCTCATTATAAAAACAGCAAATTAAACAACACTTACTCTCACTGAGCAAAAAATCGTTGAGCGTTTGAAAGAGAGGAAAAGCATCCCAAGAGTCGGGCGGTTGCACCTCCATGGCCGAATCCAAATCCACGGAATACAACGACCAGAAGATTTCAGAATGATCAGCTAATAAGTCGGAAAACCATGCGAAGGCCTAGACGATTTTAGATATTTATTCAGAATGCAAATTTTTCACTAGCACACTGCAAATATTACAAAGAGTGATGTGCTAAAGAAGCGTGGGACAAAAAAGCACACCAGAAACAGTTCGCCTTAAAGCCACATCTACGGCTGGGATTTCATGGTACCGTTAACGCCCCTATATGGCGATTAAACATCTCTATTACACAGAATTTGAATTTATCACAATAAAGATATAATTCCTATAAAGCGCATAGGCCTTTGAACCCGTTGAATACTGCGTATGAGATCAGCTGTACACGAGAACAAAAAAAGACTCCCGAAAATAACCCCCAAACCAAAAATGTGGCAATCTACAGTACATTCTGGTTGTATTAATGTAACATTTAGCCCACGTTCTTTGTCTAAAAGTCAAATTTCTTCGCCACAAGCTTCCTTTGGTCGTTTGGTCGCTGACTCGTTGAGAAACAACAAAACACTAACTTTTTATGAGCTTCGTCTCAAAAGTCCAGTATACGATGAATTCACGTATAATTCAAGGATTAATTCATACGTGAAACATTTCAGTGAGGTTGATTAACGAGGAGGATTTATCTTCTACCACCACTCAATTTTGGAATTCAAAAGAGCATGTAGTGAGTGGGGCTCTAGATAACGACCAATACTCCCAAAGTCCTGCTTCGAACTTGCTTTGAACCACCTAAGCTTCTCATACTTCCTCGATCAGGGAATTAGTGAAAGGTTTGTCTGGAAAGGCTCCTCCGATTCACACAAATTGCCTGTGGACAAGACCAGCGAACGCTTTACCATAGATGTCCTAGGATTTCTGTGGAGAAACGATTCGACCACCATTTAACGATGCTAGTGAAAAAACCAAGAGCTTCGAACACCATCCGAACTCAATTACAAAACGGAAAACATTCGTGGATAATGTGTGTAAGGAGACAGATGGAATGAAAGCAGCGTTGGGATCTGCATAATGTGTGATGTTGAATTCAGAGCTGGATTTCAAAACAACACATCTAGAAATACATTCGTTGGTTCAAACCAAGTCTGTCCCCATCCTCATGTCTGAAACTGGCACCAAGATTGTGTGGGACAAGGAAAATAATTGCTTGATGTGAGGGTTAGGTATCAATACATCTTCTTGTAAGGCAAAAAAGCATTCACTCACTTTTACGATGGTTAATCAAGTTTAAAGCATGGCGAATCCCTCAGGGAAATGATTAACCCCGAACGCTCTATCCCTTCACTTTTTAAATTCCCTCTCTATAGCTCTTACGACAACAGAAGGTAATGAGTGGGTTTCCAGTGTTATTCGTTGATTGTCTCGGGATATTTTTATCATACTATTGAGTACTACAACTTAGCCTCATGGGGAGTATAATAAGGCTTCCAGCCATTTCATTTAAATACAGTATGCTCATTGTCTATTCCGGAATAGAACATAGCAATATAACACAAATGTCCATTGGCATTATTTTAGCTATAAAGCCAGGCAATTCTATCTACTACGGTACAACCAGACTGCCCATTCCGTGCACGCGTAAAGGATTAAAATGTGTAACGAACATCAAACGTTAAACACACAGTGAGTTGTGGGAAGTAAAAAATTTCGTGACAGATTAGCAAGTATTTTAAAAAATAGAAAATCACTGTGGTTGTTCTCACAAATCACAATTACCGGCATCGAAAATGACGGACAACATACCCCTCGTAGTTGCTAAAGTAAAGCAAAAAACATTTTCTAAAATAGGAAGAATACAAAAAGAGACAAACTATAGAAAAAAAAGTTATGTGAAATCAATTCATTTCCATTGATACCTTTGAAAAGTTGTATTGCTCACCTCCCCGTGATGTTCTTCGTTTTCTTTGAGCAAGTCGATACAGTACTCGGTCACTCGCATCATGTCTTCAATACGCTGCTGAGGGCTCACGTCGACTCCCATACGTTCTGCAAAACATTCGTCAACCAAAATTGTGGAAAAGAAAAGTTTCAAATGTCGTAGAACCATTTGAAACAATATGTAAAAGTGCGCAAAAATGTTTGCACCTTCACAATACATGAAAATCGAATGCTTGAAAATCCTATAAACTTCAAAGTTCTATAGGTTGCTTTAAATAGAACTAACACCGCCATGGCAGCGAATCTCAAATTAATTCATGGCGCAAAGGGTAAGAGGTAACGATTTTGCGTGCCAGCTCACTTAAAGCCCGCTATTCTTTCCGAGATCGGTGAATTGATACAAGGCATTTCTAAGAGAATATAAACAATAATTTGGTACATCGGCAGACCATCACAAGTTAATGCACAAACCAAGCATGCATCCAGTCACTTCTAATCGGTTTATGAACTACACAACTTCTACATTCTTGAGCTATCACCTTTATCACCTGCCGTTCGGTAGGTGGTTAAATGATTCTAGTGAGCACTAGTAAAACTTCCATCTCTCGCTGTACTCTGATAGAGTGACATAGTAGATTCTGCTTGCTCTAGGAACACGTTGAGCATAATATCTTTTTCTATAGTTTTCGTGAAGACCTCTGACCATCGGGTCGGTGGTATTCCTGCAGTATGTTTGACAGCCCGAGAAAGTTACACGCTAACAGGTCATGTCCGTCGGTTGTCGTTCACACGCAATGTGTGTACGGCCCTCCTTACCTTCGACTGTTTGGTGTATAGAACGGCATCATTAATTTTTGATCGTTTACGCAGGTCGGAGCTTCGGATCCCATCCTTTACTTGTGTGAAACCCCTCTATCACTTGTGTGATATGAGATACTTCTAGTCTCGTCCTTTCGAATGTGTGCTATAATATTGATTGGTCCTTCATCCTGCTTACGGAACGACCACGTTTCTGACGCAAAGGATATGGGACGTGTGTTCTTTGTTCTCTTCTCTGTATCCTCGATGCTTCAGAAAGCTTCCCAAGCTGCTCGTTTCCCCCTGATCAACTCTGCAGCTAAGCCACTCAACATGTTAATTTTCCGACCTGTATAGACTTCCCCATGAACACCGTTTTTTGTGAGATTCAATAGAGGAGACCAACAATTCCACAGGCGTTATCAAAGTCGGCGAGAACTCGATCCGCTTGGCTAATGCTTGGTGTTATAAGGACGATGTTATCAGCAAAGCGAAGATGGTGTAACTGCCCACCATCGATTTTCACTCCCATATTATTCCATTCCAGTGTTCGCATGACGTTCTGGAAGGTGGCGGTAAATAATTTTGGCGAGATGGTATCGCTTTGCCTAACCTCTCTTCTAACATCGATGTTAATATCAACGTAGAATAGTGATATCCTGGTTGTAAAATTTTCATACAGCTCACGAAGAATTTCTCGATATTGAGAAGGGACGACCTGACTGTCAAGGCTTCCATGACTCTTTCTGCCTCAACTGAGTCAGAAGCTTAAATGAGATAGAGCGATCTCTTGTCCATTCGTGATACTCCAACAAGTTTTGTTGTGGTATAGACGTGGTCCATCCTACTGCATCATCCCCTCGAAAATCTGCTTGTTCATACACTTCCATTCGTGCAGTGTTCTTTCAATACTGTCTAGGATGACTCGAGCCGATATTATAGCGGTTATCTTTCTTGAACAATAGCATAGTTACACTGGTTTTCACTGAAAAGGAGCCTTCCATTCTGACAAGTAACGTGTGAGGAACCGAGCCAGTGTGTTCACGAGGAGTGGCGGATGGTTCCTCAGGTGTTCTGATCTTATCCTGTCCGCAACTGGCGCTGTTTGATTTTTCACCGAGGAAACAGCATGTCGGATTTCAGAATGGAGAACCGGTGGCACAGCATAGCCATCGCCCTTTATTTCAAATAAGGAAAGGAGTACGTGGCTGCTGAAAAGATCCGAGTAGTATTCGTGAATGGTTTTCTCCACTGCCTTTTTGGAAACTGCAACTCTTCCGTCTGCGCATTGGAACGCAATCGTCTTGGTTTTCTAATTGACAAATCTTCGGTGAGCTTTGCTAACGCTTTTCTCAAACTCTGCGGCTTCGACCATAACTGTTGCTCTTTTCCCCTTGAAATCCTTTTTTATCGCCTGTCTGCAATCTTTTGCAAGTTCGGACATAAGTTGGCAATTGCCTGCAGCTCGCGCGATTCTAACACTGGCGTATCAGCTGAAGTGATTCTGTGGACAGATGTCTCTCGGTGAATTTCGAACTCCCAGCTTTCACATTTCACAACGGTAACGTGAAGATGTTGGATGGGCCGATAGTGTTCCTCATTAATGTTATCAAGAATGGCATCTTCTCAACAGCTGACCAATGAAATGAATAAATCGCAGCTCATGGTGATTTTGGGACATCGTTTTTTTCAAATTTAGCGGCTTTGTCTCCTTTCCAGGAGAAATTAAATCTTACATGGAGAAGGCGATGGCCAGATTCCGAACTTTTGGGACAACAGCGACATCGGTTAGACAAAGCCATCGACTTACTATGACGTGGTCTATTTCGTTAGCGTACTTTCCATTGGGCGACTTCAATGTTAAGCATTGAGGGTGGGGCTTTTAAAATTGCTAGTTACCATGGATGGTCTTGGTCATCATGATAAACTCAGACAGTCGCTCACCCCGCTCATTCCATTCTAATCCGTGGGTCCCAATGTGACGTTCTTCTTTGTCTAACCTTAACGTTAAAATCTCCAATGATGACATTAGAGAATGCACTTGCTTCTCTGTAGAATTTCACTTACATCATAGCTTGAAGTCGGTGCTTAGACGACGAGGAATGTCAAGATCGGTATTAATCCACATCTCTTCAACCGTAGACGTCCAATTCGGCTTTTTAGTTGTCCGAATGAATGGTCAAACTGGGTCAAACTGGTCCGTGGTCCGTGGTCAAACTAGTGTTGAGGAGAACACCGAAGCCGCCAACTTCTCTACTGTCGCATGTTCCGAGGAACAGTTCTTCTACAGTGTCATAGACATTGTTGAACTGGTAGAATCTTCTCATCTCGGCCAGTACGATGGCGTTGTGCCTTGTCCTTCTTGTCTGAATGGTTAAAAGGTCTATCGAAGACTCAGATGCAGGTGTGCGTGCATTGTAAGTATAGATCATCACCGTAGTTCATTACGATTTAGGCAGCCTACAATGACACCGAGATTTTAGCACCCTCTACGTATTCTTCCTAACCAACGTTGCCGTATCGAGCACCACTCGGGTCAGAGGAATGAGGCTCGTATATTTCACAGTGCTTAGCTGTTGATATCCACGTATAGCGTGCTGAATTCTGAACATGGGGATGGGTATATTCAAACGCAACTTGTCAGTCTCTTCCACAGTAGACGAGGTAACTTATTTGTTGTATTCGACTCTTAGTCGCCTCCCATATTCCTCTCCGTCACTAGACTGCAGACTTTTGGCCGAATTAACTCTTAGAGTAGAATCCGCATAAACGACAACACTCCTACGCATGCGCCTGTGAATACGTCTTTGTAATTGCAAAAATTGTGAGCCAAATCGACGCAGCAAAAGCATAGAATCCATGCCCTGGATCCATCTGCGTCAGAGGGAGCAGAGGTTGCTTCTAGTCCGGTATTGACCTCTTTCCACCAACCTGGAGGCGCCGCATCATGCTTCGCCACTAACCGGCATGAGGTCCTTCTATGAGAGAGATCCCTGGGACCTCATAGGGTATGGAAGGAAGTAATCGCCTATTTCTAGACTGTAGAAAGACTAATGGCTTGTCTAGTTTCATTAGCTTTTAAACTCTTTTCTTCGAAGCCTGGTCAGATTTTACAGTATTTCATAGATAAAACTCACGTTCAATTTTCGCTTCGTTGCATATTCTTGTATAGTTGACTAAAGCAGCATCTTCAAGGCACTTTCGTATAACGGCACGTACCTCTTCTGGAGGAACTGGTGAGACAACGTCTTTCATAAGCACCTAAGGAGTAGGTGAAAATTTACAATGGTGGAAAATGAGAAAAAGGACAGAGAAGGAGGAAAAAAGGGAAGGAGTATAGGGTGATGGTCACCAGAAAAATAATAAAGCTGTGGCACAGAACGTTCCAGAAAAAAAAACTAGGATAGAATATTGAGCGTACCCTTTCTAAAAGTGATAGTGTTCCCTTCAAAGCACCTTCAGGACGACCAAAAGGGAAACAATATCTAAAGACATTGTAATGAGAATGTTGACATGAATATGAACTGGACTGAGTAATGCTTGCGGCGGAAAATTAAAACATACAACATTAGAACTTAGAACAAAAGACTTAGAACAAAAAAAGGAAAAATACCGACCGAAAATTTGTAATCTGCTTCTCTAGTAGCACCCGTAAACGTTCTTTGATCTCTTGAAATTTTTCCTTCTCCTCCAATGTCACCGTTCCAACACCGTCGGGTCTTAAATACTTGTTAACAGTGGTAAAAGGGTGTTTAAAAAGCAATTAGATCAGTAAACAAATAATAGCATATTGTTTAGTTTCGTATGAAAATAAACCACCTTGATATATCAATCTTGCGGTCGATGAACTTCAAATTGACGTCTAAAATGTCATCGTGGTTGGGAAATGCTCTTGATTATCAAGTGGCGGTATCAACGGAGATTTCGTATCGCCATAAGAGTTTGCCAAACTGAGAAGTTCGGCATTTTTATCACAAAATCCAGAGACGAGTAAATAAATACCAGGAATAACCAATACCCCGGCTACTCGCAAGTAGAGAAGTTACCCTTTGATCCAAAGTGTTGACCTAAAGACTCTCTACGTTAGGCTGCCTCTGCTTTCTATGGAAACCAAATACATTCACCATCAATTAACCAGCGCTACTATCTCTCATAATAGATGCTCCTTTCTATAATGTCTGGCGATACGACAAGTGGTACCAAGCGAAAAAACTCCTAAGATGCACAGGATGTCATTAAAACTGGACCGTAGCACACTCCACAGAGACCGTTTCTTCACACTGACGTCTATGTAATGTAGCTGTTTTGCATTGAATCTGATTATCGCTCGAAACATGCGAAGACTCAAATCAGCAGCGAAAAAACGGTGATCACCTAGAAAGAAAAAGCAAGCCGTTTAAGATAAGAAAGTTTTCTGTCGAAAATTATATAATTTTAGAGAATTTTAGAAAAATAGAAAATTATAGATAAGAAAATTTTCGACAGAAAACTTTCTTTGGTGAAGGGAACGAAGTACAAATTGATGATAACAATAGACGGTGTCAATAATATGCCGAAATTACATTGTTCTTTATCCAAGGATTTTCTGCCGTATCTTCCTCACCATTAAAACATTTCTAGAGAACAGAAGGCTAGTTGTAGATCTGACTCTAAAGCACCTCAGAAAATTCGTAATAAAAGTATGAAAAGACTATTGGAAAGGAAGTTAGAATTGTGAATGCAGAAGAAACAGTTGACAAAAGCTCAAAAGAGAGCAGACTGAAGATGTGGTTGTCACATCTTACGCTGATCGAACATTCCACTACCAGTTTTCATGACTGATGAATTATTTTTTATTGCCTTCCACCATAACAAAAAAATACAACGGAAACGTTCCCTTTCAACCCTTAGTTTCCCAAAACACCCATTCCAGACGCCGGAATCTTGGGGAAACTCACAGAAGAATTTTCGCTGAAGGCTGACTTCCAAGCAAAACCATGAAGATATTAATGGAGAATTGACTAGGCCATATTGCACCGGCTATTATTCGAGACGAATTCCACAAATTAGAAGCATTTCTTGCAACCTACACGACAACATTTACCCAAAAGAAAATTATCACAGATTAGTAGGGTTCTGCCACCACCTCGAAAAAAGGACGACCGAAGAGATCTTCGCCACTTGGCCCCGATAGAGTGATATCATCTCATTCAAGCTAGTCACCACTACAGTAGAATTGACAGGTTGTCACAACATTGAAAGCTAATTCTTAATAAACCGTAAGTACTAATAAAGCAAAAACGATGCCTAGAAGGCTAATCAAAAAGGAAGAAGCATAGCACTTTACGTAAGTTTAAAGAAAATTCTACACATGAAAAGCAGCCCACGGACCTCCCTCATATGAGGGAACCCGATAGCCGGTTACTCGCGAGGTTACGTGGATAGAGGGTTAGTCACGAACCAAAAGTGACCTTTGCTTCCCTGAGATGCAGGTGGATCCAGAGGATGGACTCGCTGTTTCTGCTGCGCCGATTTGGCACAAACTTTCTGTATATACAAGGCGTATTCATACACGCTTGTGTGGGAGCGTTCTAGTTTATGCATGTTGTCTCCAACGAATCAGTTCCGCCAAAAGCCTGCAATCAAGCGACAGAAAACTATGTGAGAGGTGGTTAGGAGTCGCCTCCAACAAATATATCCATGTCCACTGTGGGAGAGCATGGTAAGCTACCCGTGAGTATACCCAGCCCCCACGTTCAGAGCCCAGCAAGCTACACGTGGGTATCAAAAGGCTAAAAGCAGTAAAAGAAACGGGCCTCATTCCGCTGATCTCGAAGGAGCCCCCAAATCGGCAACGTTGGGTAGGACGAGTGCGGTTAGGCTGCTAAGACCTCAGGGCCAAAGGAAGCCGCTTGCATTACGAAGAACTATGCTGTCGATCTGTACCTACAATGCACGTACAGTTGCGTCCAAGTCCTCGATAGAAGACTTGATCATGCAAACAAGAAAGATACGTCATCGGCCTGGCCGAGACGAGAAAACGCCACACATTCAACGCCGTCTATGACACAGGAGAACAGTTCCTTGGAACTTGCGACAGTAGAGGAGTCGGTGGTGTCGACGTTGTCGCCAACACGAGTTTGTCCATGAACATCGATTCATTCAAACAACTTGCAACCCGGATCGGACGTTTATGATTAAAAAGATGTAGATCAATCCCGGGTTTGACAATCTTCGTCGTTTCCGCGCCGACAAACTATAACGAAGAAGAAGTCGATGCATTCTATATGGACTTGGGGAAGTTCTACAGAGAGCACCATAAATTCTTCAAGGTCATCATTCGAGATTTTAACGCCAAGATTGGTTCAAGAAGGTCTGAATAACGTCATATCAGGACCAACGGATTAGAATGGAACGAACAGGGTGAGCGGCTGTCCCTCTGAGTTTATCATGACGACCAAAACCATCCATGGTAACTCGCAATTCCAGAAGCGCCACACTCAAGGCATAAAAATCGCCCAATGAAAAGAAAGTACGATAACGAAATAGACCACATCATAGTAAGTCGATGGCTTTGCCTAACCGATGCCGCTGTTGTCCAAAAAGTTTACAGGGAATCTGGCCATCGCCTTCTCCTTGCAAGATTTAATTCTGCGTGAAAAGGAGAAAAAGTTGCTAAATTCAAAAACCGAAACCCCAGAACGACCACAAACTGGGACTTATTCAATTCATTATTCGGCTGTTGTGAAGATGCCGTTGTCGATAACATCGACGAAGACATGATCGGCTCATTCAACATCTTAACGTTAGCGTTGTGAAATGTGAAAGCTGGAAGTTCGAAAGTCACCAAGAGACATCTGTGTCCAGAAACACCCGAGCAGATAGGCAAGCGTAGAATTGCACAAGTTGCAAGCAACAGCGAACTAACGTCCGAACTTGCAAAACAGTGCAGACAGGAGATAAAAAAGATCTTAAAGAGAGAAAAGCAGCAGCAATGGTCGGAGTTGCAGAGGCTCGGAAAACCATTCGCAAAACCTACTAAACCTTCGCCAGTTACAAGACCAAGATAATTGCACTCCGACGCCCAGACTGAACAATAACAGCGTCCAGAAATGCAATGGGGAAAATAATCTACGGATGCTGCTCACGAATACTACTCAGATCTCTTCGATAGCCACGTCCACCTTGCGTCATATGAAATAAAGGAGGATGGATATGTTGTACCATCGGTTCTCTCTTCCGAAATCCGACATGCCCCTTCGTCGGTGAAAAATCGAACAGCACCAGGTACAGACAGGATCAGAAGACCTGACGAACCTTCCGCCAGTCCACGTAAACACATTGTGTCTCTAACGGCTCTTCATACGTTACCCGTCTCAATGCAAGGTCCCTACTCAGTGGAAGACCAGCAAGACCGTGCTATTGTTCAAGAAGGGTGACCTACACGATATCGGCAGCTATCACCCAATCTGCCTACCGTCTGTCGTCTACAAACTTTTCACTCGAGTCACTAAACAGGATTGACAGAACACTTGACGAAGGACAGCCATGTGAGGAAGTAGGGTTTCGAAGAGGGTTTAGTACGACGGGCCACAAACACACGGTAACACGGCTCAATGAAGTATGGCGAGAGTACAAAAGACCGCTCTGTCTCACTTTCATCGGTTTACAGAAGCCCTTTAATTCAATTCAGAAAGAAGCAGTCTTGAAGCCCTTTATAGTCAAGGAGTCTTTACTCAGTACAGAAAGATTCTTCGTGAGCTAAACAAAAATTTCACAACGAATGTCTCACCATTCTACAACGATATTATCATTGACGTCAAAAGGGGAGTTAGGCAAGGCAATACCATTCCACCAAAATTATTTACCGCCACCCTCCAGAACGTCATGCGAACATTAGAAAGGGACATATGGGAATAAAAATCAATGGTCGGCAGTTACACCATCTTCGCCTTGCTGATGACATCGTCTTTATAACACCAAACACTAGCCAAGCGGAACGTATGCTCGCCGACTTTGATAAAGCATGTGGAAAGATTGGTCTTCGGCTAAACCTCACAAAAGCGATGCTCATGAAGAATGGATTAGTTTCGTATGCCCTATTCACTCCCAGCAGAACGAATATCTCCGAATGCTCCAGCTATGTTTATCTTGGTCGGGATATCAACATGTTGAACGACTTAGCTCTATAGTTGAACAAAAGGGAACGAGCGGCATGGGGAGCTTTCAAGAGCATTGAGGATGTAGTGAAGAGAACAAAGAACTCCCGACTCCGTGCCCACCTTTTCGAGTCAACGGCATTTCATGCCCTAACGAATGCGACAGAAATTTGGTCACTGTGTATGCAGGACGAAAGATGAGCCAGCGTTATTGAATGCGCAGAAGAAAGGACGATGCGAGGACTATCCCGTTTCACACAAATAAGGGGAGTGATCCGAAGCCCGACCTACGTCAACAATCAAAAATGGAGATGCGGTTCTATACGCCAAACAGTCGAAGATAAGGTGGGCGGGACACGTAATGAGTATGAATGACATCTAATGGGCAAGAGCCGTTAGTGACTGGATTCCTCAAGATGTTAAACACAAAGCAAGAAGACCACCAACTCGATAGTCACAGTTCTTCATAAAAAGCCTAAAAGAAAGATTGATGCTCGACGAGTCCCTAGAGAGGGCAGAACCCACTGGAGAGCTTATACCAACTCTTGCACGCGACAGGAAAAAATGGAAGATTTACTGGGGCACGCTTGAATCACTCGACGATCAACGGGACTACAGGTGATTCAGGTGAAAAAGTTGTGGTGAGATGGAGAAATGGACCGATTAAATTATTGCAGAAACCACAATATAGATAAAGTCATGGCGTTCGATGAACATGAAACACTATGTAGGAGGAATTGCTCGCAAAACTGAGAGCACCATTAACTCAAGTCGCCAAATGGCTGCATATGATGTGGATATGCCAATTATACAAATTGAAAGAAATTTCTTGCACACACTAAGTTTTTTGCTTGCAAATCTCAAATTAAACAAGAAAGGTCAAATTATTTATACCTCATAACCTACCTGTTCCCGTGCACATGGCTGGCGCAAAAGGCGAACGAGTAGTGAATAAGCGTTGGATCAATGAGTTGACCCTGGTCAGCTTTGTCAAGCAGGTTCGACAGTAATGTCACATGGCGGTAACATCCACGAACCATATACCGAGCACAGTACTCGTCAAGTACGAACACTTGGCCGGGAGAAAACCATCCCTGAGATAAAGGACGTGCTTCATCCAAAATTTGTTACACAAATACATATTTTTTCTAATAGCAAGAAAATAATGCACAGTTGAATAAGACGGAAAAGCACTTCGCAAATTTCAATGAATGTTTTTAATTAATACAACAAATAATAACTCAAGTCTATCAACCTTGGTATGAGTAATTGATGTACTTATTTATGTGTTGCTGTGAACTGATCTTGTTGAGCTGCTGCGAGGTCGGTATAAGTTGTTGTTGTTGTTGTCGTCGTTGGCCATGCTGTTGCCAGTGGGACCCATCAGCACTCGCAGCTTATACCAACTGCGCGTCAGCCCAACGAGATCAGCTGACAAGAGCAGCAAATAATAGTTTCGGTGTTACAGCAGAATCCTACCAAAGAACAAATCGGTTCATTCATCCTGAAATTCAATGTATGTCGTTGAATCTCTGCAAACAAGTGGTCGTGGTTGAAACTGATGGGATCTGCCTGCAAAATAAGAATTGTCTTAATATCATAACAGACAAAGATTGTGATTAATTTAGAGATCCAGTTTACATGTCTAGTAAAGAAGAAAATTCAAAAAGTTGTTCTGATGTTGAAACCAATGAAAGTGTAAACCCGTGTAAACCCATTCGGTGTGGATCAATCATTGAGAACACCAAGCCATGCACCGACTTCAACAAGCATCGAAGAGGTGCTTGAATTCATATCTTGCTTATGCAATAGCTTGCATGGCCTGCTGAAGCATGAAGTCAGCATTTTCTCTCCTCGGAGACAAGTCAGGTATCAATTCCCGGACTCGGGGTAGAAGGGGAACACGGGTTTTCCAGGCGTGGGATTGAACCATGGAGCATGCAAACACTGATACTGCCAGGGGCTACTGCGCTACATGCGCCCATGTTGAAACCATTACCATTACGAAATATAAAAACAAATTCATGAAAGGAAAAATAGACCACTACTGTAAGGTCTAAATTGGAGAAATGCCTCTCTGTATCTTTATACTCTCTGCACCTACTAGAATAATTTCGTCCATTCCGTGCTTGCTAGCTTTGTCCTGGAATCCTTGCGCCTTCGGAGTCACTGTAGACTGCTTTGGTGGCACGGGTTTGTATGCTTGTCCAGTAGCACGATACAGAGCCTAAAATCGTCATCATTCCATTTGATTCATGACGGATGAATCGATAGTCGTGAAAATTTAGAATGATTGATACAAATGATGCGCACCTGTACCCACAAATGTCGTTCGTTTTCGTCATCAGTTGCGAACTTCAACTCGTCACCTTCCTTGATCGCCGTGAAGAAGTGTTTGCCACCTTGTGCTACGAGTTCTAAAACAGAAGATTTGCGTGAAAAGTAACTATTAGAAGTCGTAGTAGGATTGCACCGACCCTGAGAAAAAACTAGTGGATGGAGCTCGATAAGAACGAGCAAAGAAAAAGAATGAAGATAAAAAAGTAAACGTTTAAATCATAATTACCTCATAGCCCAATACTAAACAGTTAAATAGAGGAAAAGTTTCCTAGTCTTTGGGTAGTCTTCATTCAGAAATCATTATCGCATAGAACTTTGCACGTCGTGTTTTTTTTTGGTTTTGGTTTTTTTTGTGGTTTTTCTAAGTCATTTTTTCAAAAATTCGGACAGTAGTGGTTTCCCGATAGCAAAAGCACTACAGGATTTTGAGGAGTACAGAGCATGTGATAAATCCACTCCGCTCCTGACGATAAAAATCTCGACGAAAAAAAAAATAAGTGGATTCCAGAAAATCGGAATCACCTTGTACCAGAATATCGAAAGTAAGGAAAAAACATGCGGATCTTACTGGCAAACATTTTAAGCTTCGACGGTTTTTATTTTATTTGGTGAAGGTTAATAGGTGCTGGATAGGACAGGGTCCACAACCGTCCTGGTATTAAAGTCGCGTGGTGGCAAATCTCCTTCTGATCCACAAGGGCTGTGACTGCCTGTGGTGGTGAAGACTAGGGGCAAACTTTGGCCAGGCCGACCTCGGGATTCTAGGAGACCACAATGGCTTAACCAGCAAATATCCGAAAAATGGAGATTGTGCTGGAACCCGCACAACCAGTAAGGACGGGCTATTCAAGTATCAAATATCAAGTGACTGAGGTATGTGTTTTATGTTAAAGAGTAAATAACATTCGGCTGTGCATGCATTGAAACGCATGTTGCTGAAAGTGTGCCCATCAAATCTTCAAGCAATGTATATACAGGATACTTGTTATATACTTCATAGTGATTTGGAAATAGCTATAGAGTTTAACGTTTTGTTTTCTGCCTTCTATAATTTTCATGGCAGGTTACTAAGTAAGCGAAATACAACCACAACGTTGCTGAGATATTTGCAAAACTCTGGACCGCAGGTGTCTATGGTGGGGAACGAACGCGCTATTGTCCTTTCCGGGGAGTAACGCGTTCACCACCACACCATGCGGGTCCTTTGTTTCGCACGTCTCTCAGCTATTTCTATCGATCTTTTTGCCACAGCAATCACCCGTCAGCGGGGTTGATCTGGGGAGCGCAAATCGGCATAGAACCCAGTTAAGCTATGGCTGTAGTTGAAATCACAATGTTTAACGTTTAGCTATAGAGTGCTGTGAGCAATTACAAAAGGTCAAATTTTATGATAAACGGTTTCCCTCCTACTGTTGCATGTTTTCACTTCCAGATAAGCATATGGGATGAGTAGCGCAGTGATAATGATGCCAACCACCATGAGCATAGTGTTAATTCTACCTCGCACCGATCTCACCAAACATCTTATCTTTTCGGGGTCGGGAAATTAATGGTACTGTACTTGTGCCCGGATTTTTCGCTATCTGTAATCCAAGTGGTAATGCTCTAGCCCGGCCACCTCAACACTTGAGGGGATCAGACGAAAAATCCTCAAACGGCAGCTGAACCTACAAGCAAAAGAAACGATTCGAATGTGAGAAGTGCTTTGGATTTGCACAGTAAATGCCAAAGATGGGTCGTGTAAACGACGATAAGTATGATAGATGAAAGTTAGGATTCGTTTTCCAAAAATTATTAGCAACTGTAAAAAAGAGGAAAGAAGAAAATTTAGTATGAAGCACTATTTCTCTGTGTTAAATGTTGGCATTTCCTCAACCGATTTCTAGAAACCTTCAGTGTTGACATGACGCCTGCTTCAAATATGTCCAATAAAAGAAGGTGTAACAAACTTTGTAAAAGAGTTTCCGTTTTTTCATTCCCATTTCCCATTAAAGACTACAATCCCCACCTGTATAAAGTTAGTTAGTTAGAGTCAACCATCTCTTTTGCAGAAATATTTGTCCGATTTCAGCCCGTCACTAAGTGAAACGCACTACACACAGCTGGCGTAACGAAAAAAAAGGCACCTTGGTCGGGCTCAGGCATATAGTCGATAGTGAAGCCGTCAAGTTGAATGAACTCTGTGGGATCAGACTTCTTCTGGCGAAAGCTGCACACTGCAAATGCGTACTGCGAAACCTGTAAGAGAGGTGCTGGAAATGATCAAGACATTTAGCAGGAATATCAGCAAATTCCAGAGGAAGTACCAGTTTCATCAAATGTTCCCTGTAGAAATCTATCTCGATTGACAGTTTGTTAAGTCGTCGAAGTAAATCTTTAATTACTTAACATTATCAACCCTCCAACGGTTTACCGCCTCATATTGGCTGAGAGATGATCCTGGGTGTTGGACTGCAGTGTGCAGCGGGCCATTTATCCCTACACAGGGTCTCCCAAGCTTAGAAAAAGTCCGGCGCTTCCACTAGGAAGCCTAGCTAAGCAGGAAACTACAACGGCTAAGCCAGCAAATCTCCTAAAAATGGAGATTATGCTGGAACCCGCACAACCAGTGGGGACGAGCTATCCAAGTATCCAAGTAAGTAATATGATGAAAACGCCCTAACTTGATTGCCTATTCTAAAGAAACAGAGAACAAAACAAAATAATCGAAAAACTTCTACCTGCACAAGGCAAAAAAATCGCCTCTTCCATTTTTTCCACGCCTGTTTTCCAAGACAATAGCAGTAACCACAATATTTGAGATTTGGAGGCTTCTCAACACGAATAGCGATACGAATCTTTAAGTTTTGATCGGAGTTGTTCTTCGGTACTGTCATAGGGTACCATTCCGGAGATCGAGAGCAGTTCGGCGTCGGCTGGATTATAACCTTGAAATCAACAAATATATTAAAAGTATGAAATTAAGAAAAAGTTTGAAATAAAAGAATAAAATTCCCGACTTTAGTCGAAAACATAGAAGACTAAAAAGAATGGTGCTCGTTTTTACACCTCGTATTCAACCTAACCTTTCCAAGTTCTTTGTCTTCGAAAGAGACGATACTTTTCACCTCCGAATACAATTTCACTTTCACCACCGGTAAAGGATTCTTAGTCGAAAAATCACCCTGAGTATCCCATCTAAAAGAAAATCTAATCAGAAGAAATTCATATCCGAAAGTCAGCGATCGAAAACCTACGACGGTCGTTGAGCTTCGGCATGATCGGTTTGCAATTTGTGTCCGTCCACCTCCATCGTACAATACACAATACGATTAGGAGCAATTGCCTTTAGACCTTGTACTTCCATCACAACGACCTTAATACTTCGTTTAGAGAAATACACATAATCCTTAGTAAAAGCAGGTTTTTAATTCAATGTGAAAAAAGATGCATATCGATCGGCGTTCATTTCTAATCCTTCTGTGCTAGATTTCATGCAGAAATCACTCTACGGAAAATCTCTCATCGCCCATGTTACTGTTTTTTAGTGTGAGACAGAAAAACAAAGAGGAATCACTCGTACCTCCATGTTAAAGGTGAGTACAACGTCACTTTTGGTAAGTGTAACTTCAGCTTCATCACTGTCGTTCTTGTGCAGCGAACCCGAACTGGTTCGCCGTTTTAGGCTAAAGCATTTATCCCTTACATCATTTTCAGTAGTTCATCTACATGATGATTTACACCACTGTATTATAAAAGCCGAAGATCTAATTCAGTCAGGAAGCCATGGCACTTTTCAAGTATGCCGGGCAAACAGCTGTCACCATCACGTTACGAACAGCGCTTGCTGGCTCATACGCCCATCTTCGACGCGGGAAAAGCAATGGATCGACATCATCAAATTTAACTGATCTTCAAAAAAACATTTCAAGGATTGATGGGTAAAATCTCGATGTCGGTCAAAAACTTGCGAAAACCAAACGTGTGCGGAGCGGAAAGGAATTTGACAAGCTTGATCCATAACGATTACATAGAATTGTAATGTTTACGGGTATTCTCTACAGGTCTTCAGTGTTTTTCTATTATGCTTTAAAGAATCAAGCAATCGAAAGAAAAATCTTCCCTTTAAATTTATCTCTAATGTGGCATTAGTTGGCTTTTAGTAAAAAAAACTTTGTATTTATGGGAAAAAGTGCCAAAGAGTACAAATAAATGTATGAATGAGTCGTCAGTAAACCGCACAGGACACTTCCTCGCTATGGTTGCAATAAATTGGAAAGCGTTTGACTTCATCACAGTGTGAAATATACAGGTAAGGATAACGAACGCAATCAATACTTTCTTTGAAACCGCGATTACGACATTTTCTCCTATAAGATCCGGAGATTAATATATAAATAAATAAATAAATAAATAAACATATGTACATGTACTTGTATATATGTGTATGTACATGCGTATATATGTATATATCGTGCGCGTGTGGGCGCAGTGGTCGGAGGTGCCCTGCAATACGCACATGGAATCAATCCCCGCGTTTGTGGCTCAACAACCATTCCATTCCTCCGGATTCCCAAATAATGTGAGTTTCTATTTATGAACACGTGGAACCTATCCCCGTGCCCGTGGCTCACCATCCCTCCGGGTCTGCGAATTGGTACCGCACTTGTCTGGGAGGTTAACAGCACTGGCTCTATGCATCGGTAAGCCACCGCGAGTCATTGTAAAGGTCAGATACGCACTCAATCACCTCTAACGATGCTTAATGAGTCGATTTCAAGGCGCATCCCTAAGGAAATTATCAACGCCGAAAGCTTTGTCCTTATATATATATCTATAATATATATATATATATGTTGGTAACAGTACAGTTGTAATGATGCCTTTCAATGCGCGCAAGGCCCTAATTTGACCTGACCGCGACCTAGGCCACCTAAACCGTCCCAACAATCTGAGGTTAGAATATTTTTACCAGACTTGTCCTGTCATGTCCTTCAGTCAATCGACAAACGGTAACGAGCGTCTGTGGAGAATCATTACCACGGCCATCCAACGAATCAAGGGATTACCGACTCGAATAATATTCGTTGCCTCTCAACGGCTCCAAGAAACTAAGTAGGACTCAAAAACGCTCAAAAAAACCCCAAATGCCACCAAGCACCTGCAGGACCCAAATGAATTTATTGTGGACAGTGGATGAGAGTAAACGAATCGAATTCAATGTGTAACGTTCAAAACGTGTGATATTGAGTCATGTAAAATCGAAGAAAAAATGAAATACTAAAAATAGAATTAAAAAAGCAGCGAACACCATAAATGACAAGGGGCGACTCTCGGTTTTATTATATTTGCTAACCAAAGCATCTACATTCAACATGCTTCAAGAAAAACCGCAAGAAAAGCTCAAACAATAGCTGCACATTTCTTTCATTACGCGTAAAGCCGAGCAGTGGTCAAAGCGTGAACGAACACCGTAAAATAAAAAACGATGATGATAAAGCAAAATATAAAACCGAGCAAACCTGTTGAATAGTGAGAGATCCTCTATGCTTCGCGATCTAAAAATGTAATAGAATCACGTAATCAGCTTAGTGATGCGATTTCGTGCCCATCGCATTCGAATATTCGAATGCTTTCGACTATTCGTATACGATCGAACGGTGGTGAGTGATATAATAGGTTAGTGAGTGTGATGGTTTTGTACTGAAAATGTGTGCAATCGTGCGTAAGTGCACGTGAAATTCGACGTCGTGCATATACATGAATATACAAGGATGAATAAATCGGTGAAAACAAAGAAACACAAAAAAATGAATGAGAAATCGTCGGACGTTCATTCAACGACAACCACATCTCGCGAGAATGAAATTGGTTATTAATTTTCTCCAAAGTGGTCAGGTCTTCAATAATTTATCGAGTGGTAGATTCCCTAATACATTCGCAATTCGTGGCAGTGACACCTACTAACTACACGTGACTCATATCGTCCACTCTGTCCACCAAAAATGACTATCGCATTTTGCGTTTTTTCTCTACAATTCCATTTCCCTGCATAATTTGCGGCTCTTCCTCGGTTTCTTTTGTTCGGCGTATCTTCCGTAGTCATCTACGTTTCTTTCCAATTTTCACAACATTTCTTTGATACAGATTATGCTACCTCGTTGAGAATACCCTATTTTTATGTACCAGCGTATGTTTTCTAAGCTACTTGTACAATGTTCCACAAAGGCTATTTGCAGATTTCCTCCTAACAGCTGGCTCATGTTTTTGCTTCAAAGTTAGTTTGAAAGTGTTTGTAATATCTCTGTATGTCCACAGCTACACAACCGTAATAGGAATGATCACTTCAGCGACATCATCCTTTAGTCACTCTAAATTCACTATTTTTATAAGATGGTGATGATATTTCTTCCTCCTGATCTTTTCCGCTAATCTCTCCTTAACAATTATGGTCATACTGGTCTTGCATCATCGATGAAATTGAAGTTACTCTTAAATCCTCATATATGCCGTAAATTGTTACTCTCGTTATTTCATAATCGTTTTAATATTTATATGTAAAGGTATAACTACCCAAGTTTTGGGTTCACTCTGTGGCATCCATCAAAAAATCCTACTTCGCACTTCATAAGGATTCGAATATTCTATATTGAACTGACTAATACATTTGCTGCTGCATCGGCTTTTGCCATATTCCAATAAAGCAACTAATCGCCGTTGATAGACACATAGCTTATTGAGCCCAAGGTAACAGGATCATCCAGATGGCTGTTTGTTAATGAATTAGCACGGATCTTGTATGTATATGCATATGTGCGTACTTCTATGTATTGTCATGGAGTAGTACTGGAACATTCAATTTGGTTCAAAAGTTCTTATCTGAAAAGTGATTCCCTTCAGTGAAAACTTGTCTTCGAACATTCGATTTTCCCTAAGTTTTATTTAATATGGAGAAACAGCTGCTTTCACTTCATGGTTCGAAGGCAATTGATAGATGAAGTGAAATGGGCGTCCGACGCAGCGACAGCGAAATGGAAGATTAAGTGCCGAGAGCAAAAATGTGACAGACACATATACAGAATGATAGGGTGAGAAGTGCGATCGGCCCAAATTTCTCAGAAAAGTTATTTTTCAACCTACCGTTTGGATTTGGAAGCACTGCTGAAATATGTAGAACTAAACGTCGTATAACAATACGGTGGAATCGTTAAGCAAAAAAAATGTACAATGAAATAAAAGTGGAGGATCCGAAAGAGATACAAAAAAAGTTCATGAAACCATGAAAACATCAAATGGAAAATAGTTTAACAACTTCCACGAATTGTTTTCAATTCTCCAAAATAATGGACGAGATAAGCTTATTTTGCAGTTCGAACATTTCTTTGGCGCTAGAGAAAATTTATCACAAGCAAAGCGGAAGGGTGAATGTTGTGTTCGAAAGACCTAGACATGGCAGACAATTCACCATCTATTTTCAGACCGATTTAGTCACTGATTCAGTGGCTTGCAAAATAGTGCTCACAAATAACCTGGGCAGGACTAAAATTGTTCATGGCATCCTAAAAGGTTCTCACCGTGACTTTTCTTTTCGTTTGCCAACTGCTTGCCCGCGTGGTGTGACCGGCACCGATTCCAGATTTGAAATCAACAGATTGATCGACTGTCGAACTTCATCCATGAACAACGTCTCCATGTCTTTCACCACAAATTTTGGCATGATCTTTCGCATCTGAGAAATTAACTCTTTCAATACCCAACTAATGTATAAATAAACAGCTTATTTGATCAGCAGAAGGTTGCATTCTTTCCAAAATGCATTGATTCAACCACTGAAGCATTTGATCCCCTCGAAAACAAACATTGGAATGTTGAAAAGAGACTTCTATTGTTTTTTAGCCGCCAGAAATTTTTATGAAAATACTGAGAAACACTAAAATAGACAGGTCTAGCTTTCGCTGATACAACATGGTCACTTGACAACCTTATGAATGTCCCTGCAAGCTTCCTCCCGCGTTGTCACCTCACGTCGAATTGCCGCCGCTTGTTCGTCTGGATTGTCAAGCTGCAACGAAGTCTTAAATAACGAGTACTTAGAAAAAAGAAGACGTTTCAGTGTTCAAGTGACATTTGCTCTACTTTCTACGACTTTCCATTCATTTTTTCTCCAATTCTACCACCATTCTGCTTCCAGATGGCTTCGATTTAATCTATCCCTGATAACCTTTCAAACGGAATGTGCTTAAGAATAACGTAAGAAATGCTAAAATAATGCATTTTTATGCTCTAATAATATCTTCGCAACATAATAAATGCTTGGTAGCAATCCGGTGTTGACTTGTCACTGAAATGATATACATTGATCATTCATGCCGAGGTTAAGTGCCGATTGGTTTAAAACATATTCATTCTCTAATCGCTATGTGCTAACTAACGTAATGTTGACTGCTGCAGGATAGATTGTCCATTTAAAAACAAATTCTTATCAACGGAGAATGTCAACTGTCAACAACAACAACAACCATCTTGCATGAAGAGCGTTGCGAGGCGACTATGGCTCATTCGAGCTGTGCTCCCCTGAAAAAGATACTACTCGATAAGAAGATGAAGACAGTACATCGAGAAGATGAACGACTGTGGACCATCGACTTGGACCATTTGCTCAGAGTAAGACGAAGACGTCGAAACTTTAGCCGAGTAAATGCTTTGTGACAACCTCGTATTAGCTTGTCAGTGAAGTAACGGACACATTCGTAAATTCAAGCACAACACACAGGCATTTAAAAACTAGCTAAGGCAGTCTCGATAGAGCGGGATTTCCGATAACTCGCATAATATCTGGATAGGTCAACATACAGGAGCTTGAAAGCATGGGGACGTTGGTATATTTTCTGAAAAGTGTATACTCTCTTGATTTTAGTGCATATGTGGCTAAAAAATCGAGCCTCCCAAAGTAAGACAAGCATACCTCGGCTCATAGTGAACTTCGCTGAAAAAACTACAAACCATTAGAACCTAACAATCTTTGTGAACAAGCTACAAACATCACTATCCTATTATAATTAAATTCTGACTTTCTAGATCACAAAAATCTTTTTTTGGTCAGACCTAACTTTTCAAGCAGCGAAGTAATTGAAGAACCATGGCTTTGTCCAGCAAGTCATGATTGAATCCGCGAAAACGTAGTCAATAAGAGTGTTGGCCGTGTGTGTTGAAAATTTTACAAAATATGTGCAATACTGCAATACACAATCGTCCTGAGATATGTAATAGGCAGTAAATTAAAAGCTAGCATTGCGATTTCGACTTTAGCATCAGCTTAACGGGGTTCACTACCGATTTCGGCTCTCCAGATCAATCCTATTGACGGGTGACTGCTGATGACACTGATCGATAGAAAACTAGCTGAGAGACAGGCTAAACGAAGCACCTGCATGGTTCGATGGTGAACGCGTTAGGCCCCGGAAAGGGTAATAGCGCATTCGTACTCCACCACAGACACTTGCGGTCCGGAGTTTTGCAAAATCGCAGCACCGCTGTGGTTGTATAATACCCTGCCGCGAAAAATTGTAACACGCAGTAGGTAGAAAATTAACACTTTACAAAATACTTGTTCTATTAGCAACTTTTGGCATTTAAATTTGAAAAAACATTAAAAAAGGAAATTATGTTCTAGAAAGTTTTGGTTATTTACGTGCTTTCGGCAAGATGAGGTAAAGCCTCTTCTACGAGTCTTTTAAGCTTACAACATCACAACTCCAATAGTTAGTGAGAAGTTATTACCAGTCAGGAAAAAACTAGTACGTCCGCATCTTAAAATAGTTTGAAATCCACAACTTCCAAAAATTTAAAAACGAGTTCACAAAATAGCAAAGTTGTGGGTGATTTGATGCATCGCTATTTGAGATACGACAGATTTGACAGGGAAGATGAGCGAAAGAAAAACCAGTGGCCTTCTGACTTGTGGAAAATAGGATTTTTCGGTACTCCTATAAATCAATGCACACGTGTGTTCAAGAAAGTTAATAGTAGAACAATAAAATGGAAAACTTCACGAAATGAAAGTAATGACCAGTATAAAACTACAACAATAACTGTAAAATGAATGGAATCTCAGGGATGGAAGAAAAAGAGAAACAGATAGGAACAAAGAGAGAGGAGGAAAGGGCGAGAAGGAGGGAGAGAGAGGGGGAAGAAAAATACAGCATAAACGAACACCTCACCTGCAATGCGTTGAAGATGATCTGATGTTCAAATTTCTTAACGGAAAGCACTTGTTGAAACATATCGTAGAGCTGGTCTTTACCTAAGATGAGGTCAGCATTCGGTTGGCTGGGCGCGTTTCGATTTCGACCTCTGGAAGAATCCTACGAAAATTGAGTACAGAACACTTTTGCTTGCTTATAAATTAGTTCGACTGTAATGTATTAACGCTGTGATATGAGCAGAACTCAAAAACTCAGTTGACCTTCGAACCCGCGATCACCCTTAACGGACGCTCATCTGCATCCATCACACCAACTAGGGCCATGGCTTTTTCTTCCTCTAGAAAGGAAAGGAAATGGAAAGCAAGGGCCTCTGTTGGTGTGGTGGATAGCTCGTGAGTTCGAGGTAACTGAGTTGAGGCAAGGGCAATCGCAGGTTCGAAGCCCAATCTCAGCAAGATCAGTTCATAAGAACATATGAATAAATATAACGATTATTTATGCCGTTTCTTGAGTTATTTGCACATCGTTGAACTCTTTCTTGACTAGTCGTTCCCAAATTTTCTTAAGAATGCAAGCAATAAACTATAAAAACCCTTGTTGCTTCCATTAATGTTAGAAGAACGATTTCACTGCGAATCCAAACAATGAAGTGGCCAATTTAACCCAATCGGCAACAGAAGTTACTTATTGATTAAATGCTTAAACCCATCTTCAGACAACCATGTCAGCAAAAAATAGAACAGAGGAAAACAGTTGAACATATAGTGTTATAGATGATTAATTTAGAAATGATGTAGAATATAATGGAAGCACCTACCTCGTACTCCTTCCCTGACTGTCGTGGTCACCTTTTGTGATAGTGTCAAATTTAGTCAACCACGAGTTTAAAACCGTTTCCTTGGAAAGACCTTCGATCTCTGGAAGCGATCGAATTCGCTTTTCGACGTTACATCGAAATACCTGTAACACAGTGAAGCCAGAGATGCATGAGGAGCTGATCCACTGATTATGTATATCATTTCTGCATCCCACTAACCATAGAGATTTTATAAGAAGAGAAAGATTGTCAACATGTCAGTCAGAAGGACTGTCAGAAAACTAGTAGATAGCTAGGATTAAGAAGGTCGATAGCACAGTGGTAGTGATGCCCGTCATCAGGAGTATCGTGTTGTCCCACTCCCGTCCGAGGTTCACCAAGCCTGTCATCCCTTCGAGGTCGGAAAATTGGCGACGGACTTTTCCCGGAAAAAGTCACTCTCTGCAATCCAACTGGAAGCGTTCCAGCCCTACTATCTCAGGAGTTCAGAGAGAATCGATTCAACCAGCATTCTAGGACATTCAAGATGAAATGAAAATCGTCAAGCAGTAAGCGAAGCCACACTTAAAGTTAAAAGGTCTTCGTGGACAATGGACGCATGGAAACGAATTGAATGTGGAAAGTGCTGGGATCGGCACCAGTAGACGTGAAGATGGGTCAAATAAAATGAATAAAACTAGGAGTAAGCGATAAATTTTTCACGTTAAAGAAGCTTCTTCGGAGAATTCCGTTTCCTAGTGCAATGATGCAACAAATATTCATATCTTCATGAGAAAATGAAGTCATGTATTGGATAAGTAGAAATTTCAAGCATAAACATGAGTCTGAACACACATTCTTTAAAAATGGCCCACATAACATAGGTTGGATCAAAAGAAAGCTATATGTGTCACTTTAGAGTTGTGGTCAGCTGTGTAGACAGTATCAGCCGCTCCCCCTTTAAGCGAACTCATATATATTCTAACAAATTATCCATTCGTCCTTGTGACAAACCAGATTTCCAGAGTGAGTTCTGCTTACTCCGCGTTCCTGAAGAGCATTTTTGTTCTACAATTCCGCTAAAGAACTCTGACCGTATTGTTAGTGTTTTCCCTATTTCCCACTAGGCATGCCACCCAGTTCCTATTACTTCTTCTTAAAAGTTAAAACACACCGAGTGCCCGACCTGACTGATTCTCGATATCTTTACCTATAAAGCGGAATATCTAAGAAATGTTTCTCAATATAACTCGGAGCTTTGGTTTCTCTCCAAGTCTTCCTAATAAGAAGAATTTCTACTTTCACCTCGAAAGCAACAATACTGGTTACATCGTGATAACATATTGTCTTAGTATATGGAACGCAAAACAAGCCAGAAAAAAACAGAATAAAAAATTTAAAGGCTGATTTGGGCATTCCTTGTCTTTTCTCCCCTTAAGCGTCTTCAAGCAGTTCATATCTCTAGTTCTACCATCTCAGTAAGAGGTCTCGGGTCAGTTAGCCGTGCCAATAACGCGCACTAGAAGCTACCATGCAGTTGCCTTGCAACGAAGTTGGTTTTGTGAATGTGATTTGTGAATACCTCTCTTTGGTGTTCCGGACTGCTTATACTTCCCGTATCTACGTGGACGCAGTCACGCAGGTGTGAGTGTGGATCTTGCTTGCAAGTAGACTGTATTTTGAAACAATTCAAGAAGATATTGATTATTAGTACCGAGGTTGAATGACGGTCGTTTTGAAAACTATTGTACTTTGAAAGTTGATCCGATTAAAAACCTGCAATCGAGTGACAGGGAAAATGTTAGGAGTACTATCCGTATTCGCCACCGATAGAGAATCATAGGCATGTCGTCTAAGGAAAAGGAATACAGCTTATTTATAAGTGTGTACTATAGAAAGCTGAACATGGATATACCAGGCCGTTGTTTAAAAAAAAAGGGTCCAAACAATGCACCATGACTCCCTTCTTACTGATGTTTATAAATCGAAATAAAACTGTAACCATTTGTAAAATCTTGCTAAGAAGATGCAAGATTTCTTATTCTAACGAGGGGAAACTGTGATTTCATAGAAAGAAAGAACAACTTTATCAGCGGCAATCGCCTTACAAAGGACGAAAATCTCTCCCAAATACGTTGTTGTCCATTGACATAACTCTTTCTTAGTTTTTATTTCACAGATCCGACATCACATAATGTGTGGCTCCAAGCACTTCTTGCATTCGATTAGTTTCTTCGAAGGCATTTGGGTTTTTTGCATGAGGATTCATTTTCTGCTTCAGGATTTTCTGTTTTCTTCAAGAATAGCGCTGAATGCTGTGCGACTCATTTCTACCTGAGATCCTGTAATAAGTCGATAGCTGTGATAAGCCGTCCCCATATCGTCATCATGGACGAGCCCCATTCTCTGCATTAGAGGGTGCTAGCTGATCCCACGCGACTCTTGTGCCAATTTCTCGACCGACTTCGGATAGATTGGAGACTTTGGGAGTCCGGTGCGGAGTCGAAGCATAGCGTTACTCGCACAGAACGAGTATCACTATCGGTAAGTACCTGCCTTAATGTTATCGTAATTCCACTACAAGATCCCCATTTTCAATGATAATGGCGTTCTTTAAAATATAGAGTGACTATGCACACTCTTAGAACGATAGGACGAAGTTCAATAGGTCGAAAGTGACCTTAAGTCCTCGAGCACTCCAGTTGTAAAAAATTATGGAGAGTTGCCGAAGAACTGATATAATTCCTATCATGTTAGTGAATTTTTGCTTGCTCTAGGCTACAACATTGCGATGTCTCAGGTCAAAACACGCAGTTACTTTTGCATCGATATGGTAGAATGTCGACAAGATAATGTGAGAAAAGAATGCGAATTTGAGGAGTTAGCTAAAAACAGGAGAAATCAGCAGAATGTGCTGAAAAACAGAGAGGCATCGTTGAAGGTGCGATGTTCGAAAAATGGAATGAAAACCCTCACTTCTCGAAAATCATGCATTGAGAAGCCGCCAGCAGCTACAACCTTTTGGACCCGCTCTGATTTGAGGAAAACCTGAACATTGCAGATAGAAATTCCCAGTGGAGATAACAAATATTTCTTGTGCATTATATCAGTGAGAACAAAAGAAGGACAAAAACATTAAAAGTAAATAAATAAATAAATAAATAAATAAATAAATAGATAATAAGGTAATAAAATAATAATAATAATAATAATAATAAAACGACAAAATAAAATAGGAATAAATGAATAGCATAAATAGTTAACATAATAATAACAACAAGTATAACATAACATAGCATATAACATGTAACATAGATAACATATAACAAATAATTACTTACTTGACATTTGAATGGTCCGTCCTCACTGATTGTGCGGGCCCCGATTTTCGGAGATTTGTAGGTTAAATCATTATGGTTCCCTGGAGTCCCGAAGTCAGCATCGCCAAAGTCTGCCCCATAACAAATAATTAATAATAATAAATAAAGAACAGGGGTAGTAATATCCATCATCACGAACGTCGTGCTAGTTCGATTCCTCTCCGGTCCAACCAACCCTCTCATTCCTCTGGAGTGGGGAAATTGGTACCGGACTTCTCTGAAAAAAAATCACCCTCTGCGATCCAATTGGAAGCGTTCCAGCCCTGCTATCTCAGGAGTCCAGGAAGAATCGACTCAACCAGCATTCTAGGACATTCAAGATGGAATGAAAATTCAAGCAGCAATCAAAGCCACACGTGAAGGTCGGATGATCTCAGTGGTCAATGGATGCAAGGAAACGAATCGAATGTGGGAAGTGCTGGGATCCGCACAGTAGACATGAAGACGGGTCATATAAAAAAATAGAAAATAATAGTAAAATAAAACAAATGTTAAAATAAATAAAAATACTTCTTGGTAGGACACATAATAAGAGAAATTTGACCGTGAAGATAGCATAACTATATTTAGAAGTCCGCGAATTTCACGAACAGTACGGTGTTCATCACTAAACAGCTAACCAGATTTTTTCCACTGGTTCTGTGAGTTTTAAAAGTTTTTCCAAAAAAAGAGTTCTTGTAGAATGTAGAACAGAAATTTACTGAACTAGAGAATTTGCTTTGACTAAATTGACAGTGGAATTTACAGTGCTACCGTGAAACCACAAACCTCGAAGTAACTGTGCATAGCTTTGGCGAAGGCTTCGTCTGTCACGATATTCGTCTCGCCTTTGAGAAACGCTTGAAATCTGAAACACGTGCTGACTCAGTGAATTAGAAGAAAGAAACCTGTCTCTCTGGGCTTTTAACAAGTTTTGTCTTTGCAGTACTTCATATGATGACACGATATAAGCTATAATATGGCAAAAAACCTGTCACAATAATTAGAGCTTATTCTGAGATCGCTTCTTCACTTGGTTCCATATTAATCCGCCTTCTTTGAATTTGCTACACCTTCAGTTATGTTACTTTACTTCATAGTATATTAAAGGTTCACAGTCTAACTTCTTGAAGCGGCTTTTTGCTCACAAATATCGTAGTTCTCTCTTAAAATAATTTTTAACCCTCACTAAATAAAAGTGAGAGTGAAGTAATCCATGTGCAGTACCTCTCCTTAATCCTAGATAGGTCACTTTTGGTAACCTTCACCTGCCGGCGGGCCATGTCAGTCGGTTGCTTCGCGTTGAAATGATACGCAATGCATCGTGCGACAAACACGTACATTTGCAAGTTCTTCTTGTGTTCTTCTTCCTCTCGTTCGGCTCTGTATGAACCAAAAACGTAAGAAATCCTTGAAACAGAAGCCTTTTGTTAGTAAAAGGCCAATTAACCACTTCTCATTACTAAAACTATGTGATGTTTCATCGAGAACTACTTCGGAAGAAAATCTGTAGTACTTCAGGAAAAGGCAAAGTAATGAAATTGCTGTGTCTCACCTGTTGCTTAGATAAAGAATAAAAACAGGAATGACCAGATAACAAAATGTAAAAAGAATTCCTTACTGAAAAGCTTGCGATAAAATGACATTATCAAAAAGATGATTCACTTAGGAACTTCGATTATGGTTATGGTTCGATTATTTCAATAAGACCATATTATGGGGCAGATAGCACAGGGGTAGTGGTGTCCGTCATCACGAATACAGTACTAGCTCGATTCCGCTACGGGTCAACCAAACCCCCATTCCTCTGCGGTCAGGAAAGTGGTACTGGACTTGTCTGGGAAAAAACTCTTCGCAATCCAACTGGGAACGCTCCAGCCCGGCTATCTCAGGACTTCAGGGGGAATTACTCGACCAGCATTCTACGACATTCAAGATGAAGTGAAAATCCTCAAGTAGTAACCGAAGCCGCACATAAAAACTTGGAAGACCTTCGTGGACGATGGATGCGAGGAAAGGAATTGGATGTGAGGAGTGCTGAGATCCGCACAGCAGACGTGAAGACAGATCAAATAAAATAAAAAAATAAAACCATAGAGATCTTCATAAACAGAACCGTGAGAAAATGAGTACAATTAAAATATGACATTATATGAAGATGAAGATGAAGTGAAAGCAACACATATTATTATTAAATGTAACAAAAAGATGACTTTACACTACCTGTACTGAAGTATTACGAAATGAAATAGCGATAGATGATCTACTTACCGTAACCGTTCCTGCTCCTCTTTACTAAGGTTCGGTTCATCGCTGACCATGTGGGTTGGGGCGTCATTTTCATAGTCGTTGTCGGAAATTTCTTGAGAAGACTGTAACATCGGCCGTGACACGGTGGAAATCGTGCGTGCCTTCAAACATGGACACATTGATCCGAGACGATACGAATAACTTCTGCCCATAAGTCGAGTGGCAACCAATTCATAACAAGATAAATCAATAAGCAGCCGATAACGGTCTGCTTATTTTTAGGCACTCTGAAAAATTTAATGACTGATAAACCCAGAGGAATTATAAAGGAATGCTGGGTGCCCCAGAGGCTACTGTAATGCTAACTAGATATGTCATCCATTATTGGCTACAAATACAGAAATTCACATGGGTCATACATGCATACATAATTCATGTTACAAAATCAAAATGATTAACAACCCATTTCCAGAGCTTATCAAGAGGAAGCAAGCGGCTCGGGAGTGCTATAACAGCATTGAGAACCAAGTAACGAAGACAAAGAACAACCAACTTCGCACCAAGCCTTTCACCTCTACGATTCTTAACACTATAACCTACGCTTTAGAAATGTAGACAGAAAGAGAAAAAAAAAGATTTTTCACGCGGGCGCAGCATCGTACGTTACGCGGTTCCCAGCGCTTTCCGCATTCGATTCGCTTCATTGCATTCTTTATCCACGAAAGCCTTTGAATTTTGTAGGTTCAGGCGCTGAATTAAGATATTTGGTCTTCTTCATGAATGTCGTTGACTGTTCGTCGACTTGATTTTCTCTTAAATCTTGGAATAGCCGGCGCAGAGCGCTCGCAGATCTTCATCACGTAGAGACTAGCTTTTGTGATTGCACGATGACAGCGTATTTCAGACGAGTCTGGTATTAATTTCCCACCTCGGTTGGATGTTGTTTTGTGATACCATGGTGAGGTCGACAAGAAACTATGCAAGAGCGAATACCACCCCGTGTCCTTTGATGCACAATCGAGATGATGATGCAATAAGCATTTTCTATTTCGAAAAAGATAGAACAAAGCCGACTCCGATCTTGGCTAATTGTCGAGGACTGGAAGTGTTACCGTACGCTGTAAGATGTAAAAAAAATTAGCTGGGCCAGGTATATGGAACGGCAACCGTTGAACAAAAATCGTTTCGAAGCATGGAATATCAGGAGCACAACAATAAGATAGTTAAATAGATGGTCGTTATAATGGTTCCTGAAGAATATTTAGATGTTCCCCTTGTTCCTTGAGTGGGCAATGCCCACACTGACGAGTAAACAATTTATTGCTGCCCATTTGAATCCCTTAACGATTATTTAAAGGACAGGTGACATGGGTGATATATACTAAAGGATGTGACTTATTTTTTGTTAAACACATTGATAGATCGTACATGGTTCTGGAATGCCTATTTTTTCCATCATTCATATCTAAAACGAAGTAAAAATAGATCAGGCAGAGTCCAATGACGAGAATGAGGTGATAGCCCACAGAAGCTGATGGTTTTTTGCCACATGAGAATTGGAAATGAGTGTAATGAACACTGTTAAATAAGAAAGGACAGCTTTGACCTGGAACGGATTGGTTAGTAGATCTGCGCTCAGTATATTAGAAAACAGTTTTTTCTCGGTGTATTGTGAGTTCCGGCGAACTAAACGTCCGAAAGGAGCAGTGTCTTCGACTGGATGGACGAATAATCTTTCTCAGCACGAAGATTGATACTGTCCTCAAAGAACACCAGTCGTAAAGCAGTAAGCTTCAATCAGGCTGACAAAGAACAGCAAATAAATAAGTCCATGAGAAAGATATGGGGAAGATCTCCGCACTCTACTTCACAGCAGTGAAGAGGTAAAACCAGGTTTGCATAATATTGATTATGCTCTTCGAAAAAGAATATGACTGATCATTAAGCACAAAGAGAAAACGGAAAAGAAATCAACGTCTTCTATGGTCGACGTTTTCAAGAGAATGAAATGAATGGAAGGAATGGTGGAACTCGCATATCCGCATGTCGCATGAGCATTATCCATCTAGGCATTCAACTGAAATTGGGATAATAACACTACTGAAATCGTAGAGCTCCATGAAATAGCAGAGGAATAAAAATTGAGAAAGAATGGTGAAGACGTAATGGAAGATTTAGAATAGAATTCTGTGAAGTAATCAGCAACACGCTGTTCTCGATTGCTTGAAATTTATTTACTTTTAATACGCAAAGCTTTTTGAAGACATCCAGTTGAAGGAAAAGAACTTGCCTTCCGAGGACAATAGTAACAAGGACGATGTGAGTTTGTGAGGATCACAAAGATAAAAACACAGACGATACTTCCCCAAGGAACTTGAATTTTGGGAGGAAAATAATCCTTAGGAACCTTTTCAGGTTGAAATCACGTCAACATATTTAGAAATAACCCGAAACCCTGGTAAGTAATTTAAAAGAAGTTGTGTAATTGTCAGCGGTGTTATTGTAACAAACATCATCAAATAAAAAATTTGTGGTCCCTCTGGCCCATGGGAAACTAAAAAGATGCGGAGTGCAAACCCAACGCAAGAAACCGACATCAACCAAAATCAATACAATCCTTATGACAATATCTTTTCTCTAAGGCTGCAGAATAAAATCGTTGACTTTCATTGGTTTGGTGGTTTTTGGTGCTTCGTTTTTGGTGTGGTTTCATTTCTGCACGAAGTTTTGGTCCCACCATTCAGTCACTAGGTCTTTTGCGGGCACGGACATTTTGGTCTCCTTCCCTCATCTCCGTTGTGAAATCCTAGTTCACGATGTTTTCCATGTTCATGTTCTCTGAGCGTCCAAGGTGTATATATATCGTCCCAACGGTTTACCGCCTCATCATGACTGGGAGGTGTTCCTGGGTGTCGGACTGCGATGTACGGCGGTGGGATTCATTCCTCTGGCGGGGTCCCCTAAGCTGAGAAGGAGTCCGGCGTTTCCATCAAAAAGCTTAGCAAAGAGTAAACTACTACCGAGATCCACCGCAGTCCTGGTATCAAAGTCCCATAGTGGCAAATCTCCCTCTGGTTCACAAGGACTGCGACTGCCCGCGGTGGTGACGACCCAGGGCAGACCTTGGCCAGGCTGATCTCGGGATTCCGGGGAACTACAGTGGGTAAACCAGCAAAACTCCGAAAAATGGAGATTATGCTGACGCCCGCACAACCAGTGAAGACGGACCGTCCAAGTATGCAAGCATCCAAGAAACTACCACGAGCTATACCAATCTGAGTTGTAGGAAATGACAAAAATGATTATGCTACACCATACCGACGTATTCACTCATAGGCTGCTCAGTACATTGGCGACTGCCTGTGATGAAGAACTGGGAACGCCGCAGGTGCATTATCCCAGGATTTCAGGGAGAATCTACTCGATCAACCCTTAGCGACATTCACGAGAAGGATAAAATCCTAGGAAAAATCAAACGCGAAAGGAAACCTGAAAACCTTTGCGGAATATAAAATAGAGAAAGAGAATTGAAATCAGGAAGTGGTAGGTTCGCAGTTTATTTGTAGTCGGGTTGTGTAAAATAAGAAACAAAAATGAATTCATAACTCTTGATAAATCTTTTCATGCTACCACGATAACAATTTGTCGCTTCACCAATCCGTGTAGTATTAAATAGTATCGAACACGGACTTCAGTACTATTCAATATGCTCACCGATCTGACAGGTGTCTGACTATGACATGAATCTTTCCGGCGATATGTACTGGTGCTGTTATTCCTCTTCAGTGAATTCGTCTGGCTCACTGAATCAGAAGGAGCCGGTGATGCCGAGCGTGGAGAAAGCTGCCCGAACACCGAGCGTTTCTTGACCGCGTAGGTCAGCTAAAATATAATTTTAAGCACGAGATCACCATGAAATATCATCCTATGTCACATCGTTATTCTCAGAATAAGAGACAAACTGTGCTGACATGTAAACAGTTTGGTAAAATTCACTATTCCCAAGACCGATATGCTGACGCCCGCACAACCAGTGAAGATGGGGCCCATGTAGTACTCTGTGCGATTGCTATCCACCAACTAACTTAAATACTTACAACAAATAAACGGAAGGTGTTTAAATAAAGCTGTTTCTTATGCGAACGCAAATTTATTTGTTAAGTTTTATCTGCTAGGGTTATGAAAGCGTTTGGCTGAGTAGATCGAATGCCAATTTGACCTTTCCAGGCTCAGAAGAAGGCGAAACCTCTGAAACATCAACTATCGCATCCTAATAAATTCTACCATGCACTCGACTTCATTAGGCATCATTAAAGGTGACTGAACCCATATATGGCCTATACAGTGACTCGTGGTGGCCTACTCATGTCTCGAGTCTGTGGCTCTATACTCGTAGACAGGTTTAGCAACAATTCGCCTAACCTGGTCGAATGAAGGGTCTGAACAATTTTTTCTACTTCTGTTCAGCAAACAGGAGGTGCTACCCCATCTCCAAATTTACGTACAAGCTGGCGTTTCGGCGGATTTCGCCTTCCCCAGCATAGAAAGGTCAAGCCGACAGCAATCCACTCCACCAAACACCTCCATAACCAAACAAAGAAACTCCAAACCAAGATTTCAATCACATTTAACATAGCCCTGCACACTCACCGCTTTCTATGAGTCTTCCACTATGTTGCGTGAAGACGAACCGCAAAGAATTCACATGGAAGCGTAATGTGCCCCTCCTATCAGAATAACAGGCTTATATACCGTCCGATATCACGCGTGATAACGAGGCATTCCTCCCTGCGGTTCATTTTCGGATTCTTGGAATTAATCCAGAATGCCTCGAGAGTTTTGCGCGCTTGTGTTCTTGATTTCTGCGCGAGGATCGTGTTCGGTCCTATGAGTGCCTAGCGGGGTATTTGGTTAATGTTTGCCGGCTAGGTGTTCCTTTATGCGGACACAGAGGGGTCTGCCCGTTTCGCCAATGTATTCGTCTCCGCACGCCTTACATGAGATCAGATAAACTATACCCGAGTTCATGCAATCACCGTCTTTACTATTGGAGCAAATTATGCAATTTTGCGTTGCACAAAGACGGTCATGCAGGCGGTTACGAACCAGCTGCCGCCTAAGATTACTCGGTGGTATTTTAACTACGTTTATCGAATTCTCTAGACCCGCCCTTTTTAAGCAGCGTTTTGTAGCTGCACTTACATCATTTGAGATGAACGGTAGGATAAACGGGACCTTTTTATCGCTAGAGTTGTCGTTTGGGGCTTCCGATTTCCCCTACACCTATCCCGAGCTACAGTTTCGTAGCCATTGGAAATGGCTATTTGCCGCGCCAAGTTCCTGGACTGCTCTCTCTGCTCTGTTCCCGTGCACACGTTGGTTGCTGTTCGAAACATGTTTCTTATAAGCGCCCTTTCCGTGTGAGAGGGGTGAGAGGAGAGGTAATGAACCAAGATATTTTTACTACTTGGCTTTCGGTACCAATCCGTAATGTAGACATTTTCTGACAGGTTAATTTGGACGCTCAGGAATGGAAGCCATTTTTTTTTCGGTTTGGTTTCTTTCGAGTGAACTTGATATACTCTAACTGTTTATTCAACAACTCGAAACATTTGTCCATTTCCTCTTGTGTTGAGCAAAGGACAAAGCAGTCATCTACATACAGTAGCGACCCGAGATCAATCAGACCTTAGTGCTTCCACCTTAGACATAAACGCAATGGCAAGACTTGGCGCTAGTCGCTGTCCCATTGCCAATCCTCTTATTTCAGCGTAGTACTTTCCAGACCATCTGAAGATTGAGTAGCTCAAACATTCTTTTAAGAGTGCCATCAACTGCTCTATCTTGAAGCCGTGCATGTTTATTTCTCTTTCGTGTTGTAGAAGGAGTTCGAATATGGCTTGCATTGCGTAGTCATTCGACACGTTTGTATAAAGGGCGGTGACGTCGAAGGACTCCATCATGTACGCGCTGCTGGGCTGCGCAGTACGTAGACGATCCAGAAACATTTGGGTATTCGTAAGATGGGCTGGAATGTGTTTCAACAACTGGTTAAATATTAGGGTTAAAAACGATGTTATCCTGTCCGTTGGCTCGTCTACACAGCTAATGATAGGTCTAACCTTAAACAATGATGGATCGGTAGACGCAAGATCATCGCTGAATACTAACTTATGAGTTTTATAAGCAAGTACAAAACGGGACATGTTGATAAGTCAATTGAAAGATTTGATGTGCCAGAGCTGTGGGATCGAGCCCTTCTTTTTTGTAAGGTACCCCTAACCATTGCGCTCCGCTCGCCTCTGACGAGCTGCCCACTATGGAAATAAAAAAATATGTGTAAAGTTTTTCTGCAGAGGTTGCAAAAGTGTTTGTATGAGTAGACTGCAGGTTAATTTGACCTTTCTAGGCTCTGAAGAAGTTGAAATCAGCAAAAACGTCAGCCAGTACTGCACTGAATAAATCTTGTTAATAACAACCTAGTGTTCACTCATGAAAAAAAAGCCGCGAATTATTTGACCGATATCGAGCTTAATGGAAAGTCCGCCTTAGATATACACTGCATATTCTCCATGTATTCTTTCTTTGATGAGCTTACACGAGGTTGATAATGATATTTATTTTCGGCTAACGTTTCGACGTCTTCGTCTTCCTCAGACCCGATGATCCGAGTCGATGGTCCGTGCTTGTTATTCGTCTCGACGTGGCAGCTTCGCCTTCGTGACGAGTCAGGTCTTCCTCAGTGAGCCATCTCCTCGAATGAGGCATCCTCACTCAGTGATGCCTTCCCCTGCCCTATGCCCTTCCCTGTCCTGAAATACTACTGAACATTCTCTCTTAGGTGAATGATAACATGACGACAGATTTCAGGTGGTAGTGAATTCATACACCTGCATCACCTGTAGTCCTGTTGATCGTTGAGTGACTCGAGCGGGCGCCAGTAAATCTCCCATTTTTCCCTGTCACGTTCAAGAGTAACGCAGCGGATTCTGCTCGCTCTACGGACTCGTCCAACAACATGTCTTTCTTCAAGGCTCTTTGTGAAGAACTCTGACCATCGGGACGTTGGCCTTCCTTCAGTACGTTTGACATCCCGAGGAATCTAGTCACTAACGGCTCTTGCCCATCGGCTGTCATTCATACGCATTACGTGTCCGGCACCCCTTATCTTCGACTGTTTGGCGCACAGAACGGCATCTTTCATTTTTGATCGTTGACGCAGATAGGAGCTTCAGATCCCATCCCTTACTTGTGTAGAACGGAATACTCCTAGCATCGTCCTTTCGTATGCGCGTTCGATAACGCTGAGTTAACTTTCATCTTGTTTACGCAGCGACCAGGTTTCTGAGGCATACGTTAGAGCAGGAACTGCCGCTGAGTCGAAATGGTGGGCACGGAGTCGAGTGTTCTTTGTTCTCTTCACTACATCCCCGATGCTCTTGAAAGCTCCCCAAACCACTCGTTTTCTTCTGCTCAGCTCTGGAGCTAAGTCGTTCATCATGTTGATTTCCCGACCTAGATAGATATAATTGGAGCATTCGGAGATATTCGTTCCGCTGAGCGCGAATGAGGCATGCCAAACCAATTTGTTCCTCATAAATATCGTTTTTGTGAGATTTAGTCGAACATGATTCTTTCCACAGGCTTTATCAAAGTCGTCAAGCATACGTTCCGCTTGGGTAATGTTTCGTGTTATAAGGACGACGTCATCAGCAAAGCGAAGATGGTGTAATTGCTGACCATATATTTTCACTCCCGCATTATCTCATTCCAATGTCCGCATGACGTTCTGGAGGGTAGCGGGAAATAATTTTCGCGAGATGGCATCGCCTTGCCTAACCCCTCCTTTGACGTCAATGTTCATATAGTTGTAGAATGGGGATATATTGGTTGTGAAGTTTTTGTACAGCTCACGAAGAATCTTTATGTACTAAATAGGGACTTCTTGACTATTAAGGGGTTCCAAAACTGCTTCTATCTCGTCTGAATCAAAGGCCTTCTGTAGATCGACAAAAGTGAGACAAAGCGTTCTTTTGTACTCTCGCGATACGTCAATGAGTCTTGTTAACGTGTGATTGTGGTCCATCGTACTAAATACTTTTGAAACCCTGCTTGCTCACATGATTGTCCTTCATCCAGTGTTCTGTCAATACTGTTTAGTGACTCGAGTGAAAAGTTTGTTTACGACAGACAGCAAGCAGTTGCCGATATCGTGTAGGTCACCTTTATTGATCGAAAACACGGCCTTGCTAGTCTACCACGGAGTACGAACTTTGCGTTCAGACAGGTAGCATGTGGGGAGCCGAGCCAGTGTGTTTACGAGGACTGGCAGAAGGCTCTTCAGGTGTTCAGGTATTCTGGTCTTATCCTCTCCGGACCTGGTGCTGTTCGATTTTTCACCGACGAAGTGGCATATAGGATTTCGGAAGGGAGAAGAGTGGTACTTATATTGTTCATTTATATAGTTTAAGAGATTATTTTCCACTGAACCATTTCATCTATAATCGTCTTTCTAAAAATCACTTCGTAGCAATTTTAGACAGCTTGAAATCACGGTTTCAAGCGAAGAAATTGGATAATAACACAAGATTTTGAATCGTGAGCATAAAAATAGAACAGATTAGGTTCAGTGCAGTGTTGGGATCAAGATAGGGCCCACAAACACTTCCAAATCCCGAATTTGCACCAAGGGAAGGCTACACGGGCCTACTGATGGACTAACCCATAAAAACATTCTGAGTTTTGTAGAAACGATCACAGCAAAGGCTGACTGCTACGAAATTGATGAAGTGTGTAGGAAAGAATATATATGCATGGAGGATTTTACCGCAGAAAATACTGTTCTCTTGCATGACAAAGCGCACTCACATCTCGAGCACCTCGATCATTACTAGTTGGGGATACCTCAAGAAGCTCAATCGCTATTTCGAACGCTGTCCAAGAATCTGGCGATAGCAGAATACGAACGGGATAAGCAAACACTCATCGCTTTGATAAAAAGTGTGAAGATTTAAATGATTCCCACTTTGATTATTAAAGTTGTTTTTTGGTTGAATAGTAGCACTTCACATTTCTTCTTCAAGATGTTTCATCAGTTTCGAACAAGTATTAACCGTGGCGACTCTGGCACAAGGCTTTGACGAAGAACAGTTAAGATAGACAAAATTTTGATTACTGTAAAAGATGTTGATGTATTGATGCACTTGTTTGGAGCAATGAATGTGATACCACTAGTGAAAGGCTCTTGACACTCTTGACACAGTCAAGCGATAGACTTGAGGACTTCAGCCTGCCATGATGCAAAAATCCGTTCATCTTTCCTTCGAAACTTTTCATGAGTAACCTCACATAGCCTTTGAAGACCTTGTTTTTAAATAATGCAGGCATTTATGACTTGATTACATTCTAAAATGTAGTCCACAATTAATGCTAAGAAATTTCTGGAACCAACTGCCATTCAACCTAGTGATGATGATTAATGTGCAAATATCTTCCTGTGCCACTGATATGTTGACACGAGGTTGTTATATAAGTCTATTATTACCAACATTTTAGACCCATCGCTTCCTTCAGAACCGTCGTAATTCGAGTCGATCGTTTATACCCTTTCGTTTTAGCCATTTGGATCTTCATACTCTCGAGTGGAATCGAACGGAGTGGAAATCCGCAATGGTGCATAACTTAATGTGTTGGCTTGGAAGTCGCTTTTACTACTACTACTAAATAATACTTTACGACATGCAAACTATTACAGCCTCGACTATTATGGAATCGATTGCGTTCCTAAAAACCAGAAGCCTTAGATAAGCTGTTAAGTAAGAAATATCTAGTGTCACAAGGCAATGCTGGATGAGCTTACTTTATTTGCGCAGGGTACTCAATTTTCAAACGCTCACTCTGACCCGGTGCGATTGAGACTCGCGTATCGCAAAAAAGCATTTGTTGTCTGTAGACAATCGAACGAAATCAACGTGGCCCTGTAGATGAAAATTCAGTTACACATTAACCCGTCAGACACCTGGTTTAACTAGCAGATCTGGTTTTAATGCAGCTTTGCGTATGCAACATATTCACAGTTTTCGATTGTCGACAGTCATCTGAACTTTGAATCTCTCATTCACTGGCGCGAAACGTGATTCTCCAGGCAATAGTCTCTCCACATCCTTGGAAACACAAGCAGCGTCCCAATTACTCTATAATCGGCTCTCTGAAGTGGGCGTTAAGGCAGAAGAAACCGTGGAGCCGAAAAGATTAGCGCGCCGTGGTGTTTTCTTCACTACACCTTTGCACTCCTGCACGATCATCTTGAAGTCGCATATCTCCTCCTGTTTAGCAGCCAATTCACTGACTACGTTGATTGCTGGAGGATTTAGGCCGTTTGTTTAGTCAAGTGTGACTAGGAATTGGATGCAACCTTTTTTGCTTAATGGTAATCTGGTACATTCACTGCGGAAATTGGCCAACATTGGTCTTGTCTAGTTGTTGCTCGATATAACACTATTTATATTTCGAAAAACGATTTCCCTTCAACCTCGACATGATTAATCAATATATATTCTACCATTGGTAAGCTAACATGAGGTTGATAAGAGGGTCTATTCGCCTAGTGCTTCGACAACAGTGAAACCTCTTTATCAATTTCGTGTTAATCTACAAATGAAATAAGATACATTAACCATTCATACCGAGGTTAAATAAAAATGGGCTTACAATGGTACTGCTTTACTGTATGCAGGCACATCTAATACCTGATGCAAGCTGGATTATCTGTTAAAAACAAACTATGAACAACAGATAGTCATTATTAACAGTGATCGACTTGTATAAAAGAGTGCTACCAAGTGGACTGCCTCATTCCGGTGATGTTCCACTGAAAATGATCCGACTTGATACGACGACGAAGATAACATATCGAGAAGACAGACAATTGTGGGCCATCACTCGCATCATCGGGTCCGAAGAAGACGAAGACGTCGAAACGTTAGCCGAATAAACTTCTTCATCAACCTCATATTAGCTATTAATGAAAGAATAATCATATCATCATTCATTTTCTTTGTATGACACGTCATCATGTCTCCTGTACTGATCCAAGCACTTCATCCATTCGATTCGTTTTTCTGGTATTCATCGTCCACGAAGTACTTTGAACAACTCGCATGTTTTTTCGGCTGCGGCTTGAGAATTTCGTCTTGTTTTTATGAATGGCATAGAATGATGCCCGGGTCAATTCTCCTCAAAATCTTGGAGATATTCGAGCTAATGCGTTGCCACGTGGATTGCAGGAGAGTTGGAGAGGTGGTCGGACCAAAACCTCGCTTCCTAATGGGTTGAATCATTAGCCACTGCGCTACCCGACAAATATTAGTGTTCTCAATGCTTGATATTACAAAAGCGATATGCAAGAGAAGTCGAGATGATGTATCTACCAACTTTCTTTTTGCACTGAATGTTTTCGTGCATAGCCATGAAGTCCTTAGGGACGATGACGAGAACTTTTGAAAAAATGGAATGGCCTTCTAAAACCGCAGACGATAATGTTCTCGTAGGATATCGAAACTGTGTCAGTGATTTTTGTCAGTTAAAAGCAGAATTCTCTTAATTGACAACAGTGCGCTTCCTGGTAGATAAAAACCCCTGATATGTATTTTATGCTGTGGATTGGGTCTGCGATCCTTCGAAGAGTTCTGAATCATTCACGGCTAAGTTGACCACTTATAAATAGTTTATTTGTAAAAAATACAACGAATTTAGAGCCTCCATAAACCTTTTCACCATGTTTAGCCAATCTGGAATTGATTATGACAAGACAATCGAGAACTATTCATTAGAATTCTAATAAAAGTCTAGAGTTTAGCTCACTATTGACTGCCGACGTTGCTATGACACTACTACGCAGGTTTTCCAGCAGCCCATCCATAATTTAAAGTGGATCCAGCAAAGTAATACATCTATTCTGACCTAATGACAGTTGCATAATAGTGGATAATGGCAAGCAATTGAAGAGGATCACTGTAAACAAAAGGGTTCTTCTAACATTTGATTCCTCGACGAAATCATCTCATTTTTCAAAAACCTTACTGAGGCAGAGACAACACTGGGCAGAACTGATGAGCAGGAAAAGAGTAGAGTTGTGTAAAAAAATTGCTCAGATTAAGCAGAAGAGCTCCTGTAAACTTCAGTTGACGAGGACCTAAAGGTGAACATAGACAAACAACAAAATTCATCACTTTTAAGGCTGTAAAAGGATCGATTCCTCCAATGCCTTCTCTTTGGTCTTTACAACTAAGTAATAAAATTGCGCCGAGCACTTTCCTTTGCTTTGGAAGAAACTCGAAATGGGTAGTGCTACTTTTTTTGTACGTTGTTTGCAATGTTACGTAATATTTTCTACTTAATGATAAAGAAAAACCATTTAAGTTGCATTGAAAATTTTAGCAATGACTTGTGTCGTCGGTAGACGGAAAGATGTTTTGGGTTCTCGTGGATGTTGTATTGGAGTTTTCCTAAAGTTCTATCTGTACATTCCGACTAGGTGATAGAGACGTGGAGCGCCCCTTCCAGTGAAAATTGGACCACTGAATCTCGTTGACAGCTGAAGAAAACGCAAAAAACGCTTTGAATTCGTGTCGATGTTAGGTCACGGTTTACCTTCACTCCTCTCTGTGAGATGATATTTCCGCTGTCGATCTGTCGATTGCCTCATATATATCTCTCTCATCGATAACACCGCCTCCGATATCGTTAAGAGACAAGATGGATGCGATGCCAGTAACTAACGGCAGCGTGATTTGACGGAACATCGTCGTTTTATACACGCTCTCCTCGGCGACAGAAATCCCCATCGTGTCTTCTTAAAGACTCTGGTGACGGTAGTCGCTTGTGAAAAAAAGGTGGTAAAAACCCAGAAAGGTCAAAAATTTCTGCTAAAATAATTTTCTATTCTGTTAAGACTGTTCACTATGCGAATAAATATTTATGTATTAGGCTTGATCTGTTCAAGTTACGGAAATATTTGACTGAGTGGATGTCGTATCAGTATGACTCTCTCAGGCTCTAAAGGAATGTGAATGAATGAAAGCTGTAATAACAACTTCGTGTTTGCTCATCAAGAAAACAGTAGATAATTTCTCATTCTAATTCTTCTTTTTCCTTCCTTCTTTCTATTGCCCTCCACCCCAACAACAGACGTTCCAAATGTGAGCACGACGAAGACAAACTCGAAGATTTAAGCGATAAAATATATCGAATACGAAAAACAGCATTGTCAGGAACGTTTCCTTCCGAGCAACTTCATTCATAACTTTCTTTATGATCTAATAAGGACATAGCCCGAATGGAAAAGGACGTTGTTTTAATGGAGAGCGATTATTAAACAGCAAATCAACGAACAAAAAAGCCTCACTGGTGTCTGAGTAGAAAATGCTCACTGTAGCTCGCCTTCTTAACAAAGTGATTTTTCTCAACTACGAAAGACGTTCAAAGCTTAGAGACTGCAAAATTCGAGCATATAATAAATCTCAGGAAAGAAATGTATGCAAAAAGCAATTATAGCTTTGTAGCAATTATTGCTAGCCAATTTCAAAGCTCGCGCTTTAACCTTTTTATTCACTGCCTATTCTTTTTAACGGCAGGGTATGCTGCGAAATATAACTTCTATAATGCTGAAATATTTGCAAAACTCCGGATGCAGGTGTCCTGGCTAGAGCTTTTTACGAACAGAAACTCGGTTACTGTAAAAAGCTCCACATACCTACGTGCCTCTATTTATAACTTCAACCTAATTTTTTAGCTTTCTTTTAAATCGTCTTTGTAAGAACTCTAGCTATTTCTTAAGCAGGATAAAGGTTAAAGGATAAAGCTCTGAGCGTTGATCAATCCCTTATGGATGCGCCATGCAATCGACTTCATTAAGCAACATCTGGAGATGATTGAATGCATATTTGGCCTTTACAATGACTCGCGGTGCCCTATCAATGTATTGAGCCAGCGCTCCTATCCTCTCAGACAAGTCTGGCACCAATTCGCAGACCCCGGAGGGGTGGTGAGCCACGGGCATGGGGTTCCACGTGTTCATAAATAGAAATTCACATTATTTTGGAATCATTTCGCTGCCTTATACACTTATCTACATAAATATTTAATTGAAATACTCAAGAAAAAAACTCATAAAGATGAGGACCATTGCTTTTGAATCCCTTACTTCAAAAGGTCAAAGCAGGAGAACACCGTTCCCCTGAAAGCTCATTTCGTTATTTCCTTTTATTCTTACTCTATTCAGTTTAAATGCTTCTTTCACAGCTTGCACTCATATGTTACACATAACCATTTCATCTACGAAGAAAGAAAACAAACGATGGAGAGAAAAGCAGAATAAGAAAAAGAACGAAATTTTTTTCTTAGCATTCTTTTTGCCCTATAAGAAATCGGCTGAGGTACCTTGGTTAAAAGCCTTGTATCTTACTAGCAAATGGATATCTGAATGAGCAAATAAAAAGGATTCAGAGTAGAGATCAAGAGTTCATTTGATCACGAAAAAGCTAATAAGAATGACGATCTGTAACCTGTTATGATAAACCTCTCCAACTCCAACTCCCAACGGTTTACCGCCTCATCGTGGCTGGGAGATGTTCCTGGGTGTCGGACTGCGATGTTCAGCGGGGGATTCGCCCCCCCCCCCCCCCCCCCCCCCCCCCCCCCCCCCCCCCCNCCCCCCCCCCCCCCTCACCCCCTCCCCCCTCCCCGGCAAGGTCTCCCAAGCTGAGAAGGAGTCCGGCGTTCTCATCAGGAAGCCTATCTAAGAGTAAACCAATACGAGGATCCACCACCGTCTTGGCATCAAAGTCGCATAGTGGTAAATCTCCGTCCAATCCACAAGGGCTGCAACTCCTCGTCGTGGTGACGATCTGGGGCAGACTTTGGCCACGCCGTCCTCGGGATTCCAGGGAACCCAACGGCTTAACACGTAAATCTCCGAAATGTGGTGATTATACTGGGATCCGCACAACTAGTGATGATGGGTGGTTCAAGCATCAAGTAAGTATTATGATGAAACCTATGACAGTCAATTTCGCTCACCTCAGGCTCTTCAACTGCAAAGTCGTCGTCGTCGTCCTCACTGCTACTGGCGCCTAGCATCTGGAACAAAAAGAATGAAATAAATGAATGAATAAATCAATGAATGAACTACGACTTAGTAGTCCAACTTACAATAGACAAGATCACAATGAGAACACTGACTAGTAAGATGGACAGCAATGCTGAGTACCAAACTGTGGCAAAATGGTCTATTTAAAGTCGAAGAGAGAAGTGAGTTAGGAGAAGATCGGAAGCGCTTGACTCTGAACGGAAAACAAGAAAACGAAGTCGTGGAGCTGTTGCAAAAAATAGGATAAGAAGGAGTAAAGTTAAAGCGTGAAGGTGACCGAATGCATATTTCGCCACCACAATAACTTGTAAGCGTCTAGCGAAGTAATAAGAATCCCTTGTCTTGCTAGATTTCATGGTATCAACTTTCTGACATCGGAGAGATGAAAGGCGTGGCTAACCAGACAAGGGATAGAACCAGCGAAGACGACCCTCTTGCAGGATAGTTCAGATCACTGTGCTAGAATCGAACCAAAGTTGAAAATTAGGTATGAAAATCTGGATTTTAACGAGTCTGAATCTGAACTGTGACAATAGAAAGGGTAACTGAATCGTTCCCATTCAGCTAATGATTTCGATAAGTATTAAAGTAACGAAAGAAATAAGAAATGAGAAATTAAAAAATAATAAAGTTAAAGTTCTAAAAGAAAGAAAAAATAATAAAGAGAAAAAATTAAACATAAAACTTAACTTAACAAAGACATCGTTAACAAGTTTGGCTCTTAGTGTTTCCAAATGTATAGAAATAAAGGAAGATGCCTAAAAGCAGCAGAGCAGCTGGACAAGGGCAAGACGGCAAGTGGGTAAAACAACGCCTCGTCGCCCCATACGGCCTTTTTGCTAACTATTGATGGGTAATATTGAAGTAAAAGTGATTAATCAGGTGTCAGATAACTAGAATGGAGAGAATGGACTAACCTCATCTCAAAAAAACTTTGAGGTGGCTTACAGTAGGAAAACGGTTTCGAAAGTTGAGCAAATGAATGAGAGGTAGTAATTCTAGTTAACCACATTTCCCTGAATGCTTACTCTTCAAGTATCGCAAGGATTGCAACACTAATGGAAAGCGTTTAAAAAAGTCCAGTGACTCGGCTCAACGCTGCTCTTAAGAAGGTAAAGATGCCGCAACGTTTTCCTTCTAATAAATTTTCCTTTTGTCAATAATCTAAGGAAAAAATGAAGGACTACATTTCTAAGATATTTTAACGGCTGGGAATGGGGTTGCATAGCTAACTAGTAATCGAAAGAACTGGTAGATATGAGCAGGGGAAATGAGGAACACTGGTTACCGATGGCACTCCGCAGCCACGGCAGGACATTGGATTTCACTCGGAGTCATCGCCGGTCGACAAATGGAAGCCGTGCGAGACATGCCGGCAACCCCTCAACTATACGAATCGAATATGAGAACAACTTCGGCTATCAGAGTAGTGCAAAGTTGTTTCCATATATCTGAATGGTTGAGAATTAAAAACGCTAGAGCACGCTACTACACTACTACTTTGACGTTCTTCTTAGTCAGTAGACGAAACTCTGTCTTTAGAAATTCAATGAGAAGCACTTTTTTCGCTAAGAAATTCCTACAAACTCATTCGAATTTAGTACGAGAAAGCCAATTTTCGTTCATCCTACTTTCAAACGTCAACAATCCCCAGAGCATGAAATTTTGCGAAAGTGACTGAATAAATATGCGAAACCAATATGGTCGGTACATTAGAATTGTGAAAGATTCGAGCGACTGAGGAACGATATGAAGGTTATCAAAGAAACAAAAAAATAACCCCTAAAAAATAGATAAAATTCGAAAAAAGATGCCATCAAAAAACCAAGATGTCAACAAGCGTGTAGGATGTTGACCGAATTTAATACTTACTTAGATACTTGCATGGTCCGTTCTTACTGGTTGTGCGGGTCCTAGCATATTTCCTGTTTTTTCGGAGTTTTGCTGGCCTAACCACTGTGGTTCCTTGAAGTCATGAGGACAGCTTGGCCAGTGTTTGTCTCAGGTCGTCACCACCACATGCAGTCACCGGCCTTTGTGGATCAGAGAGAGATTGGCCACCATGTGACTAGTTTGATAGATAGAAACGTCGGACCCCTTCTCAGCTAGGAAGACTTGACCGGGTGAAGGAATCCCCAGCTGTACATCACAGTCCGACACACAGGAACACCTAACGTTTCCCAGCCACGATGAGGCGGTAAACCGTAGGTAGGAACCAAATTTAATATGAAAATAATCTATCATTTAAAAAATTCAGAAGCTCTAATTAATATTGGAAGAGCCCTATAAAATACTGAACACATTAGCGGAATAAGGCTTTCTATCGAACTCGTGTTGGCTCTTCAGTGGGGAGGCGCTTGCTGACTAGTCAAACCGACGAAGAAACAAAATCCGGTTTTTTAATTAAAGCCTTTGCATTAATTCTATTATGTAGCGAACGCTTCTGATAAAAAGGTAACCAAGAAGAAGTTACGTGTTTGTTGCCTAAATTTGGCCAATGAAATGATTTGTCGGCGTTTCATCACAGCACCTGCTTCCATAGAAGGAAGTGAGCGGGGAAATGTGACTAAGAGTGCGTAGTTCGATGACGCTCTTATTGCGTTCTCACAAAAAAGGCATTTCATGAACGAAAGTGCTTCCGGTTTTCTGTCAGAATAAGTGCAAATATGTAACGTGGTAGAGTTAAGAAAGCGGAAGTCTTCAATTGCAGGCTTCACGTTCACGGAAAGGATAGACGTGGGTCTGAAGCCCACCTAAGACCTCGGGTTCTGTTCATACCTCAGCATTCACGTGGTTGTATTTCACATAGTGCCCTGCCATGAAAAATGAATAGGTTGTAAATAAAAGTTGAGACATTGTGAGATGATATTTTATGTTATTTCTATGTTACAACACAACAAGTGGGGTGACCTGTGAGTACTAGTGTTCCATACAGACTTCTGCTGTGAGGAGCAAGAGATGCGACAACCTTTGAAAGCTCTCGATTTTGACAAGCAGTTCCGAGGCCTGTTGTTTGATTATGTGCATCACTTCAGCGAGGTAAGGTAAATATATTTATCAACCTCGTGCAAGCTTATCAAGAAAGAATACATGTTGATTAGTCACACCGAGGTTTAGGGAAGGTCGGTTTCGAAATATAATCTATCAATTAGCAGAAATTAAATCGACAAAACGCAGTCACTCGCGACATTCATAATTTCATATGGGAAGCTAAAAATTGCACCCGTTGACGACGTTGTTAATATAGGAAAACAGAGTACAACAAAGGTTTCTGGCTCGGAAAGAAAGGTGTCGTTACCAAAATGTCCTTTTGGAGATCGCGTATTTCGTCACGAAAGAAAAACGTAGACGAGTGTCATCTATAAAACATAACCATTAAAAACTCATCGTTTTGCAATCTTAAAGTTGCATCTTGACAAGATTTGTTTTCCTTTAATAAACTTCTTACTCCTAACTTCAAAGCACAGGTCGGAACGAACTGAGAACAGGAGCAAAGGACCGGAAGACTTTGACTAGGCACTCGGCCTCGGCATGTAAAGAGATTCAGATTATAATGTAGTACACGAACGCCAACCAAAGAAAACCTCGTCTTTGAAGAAGGCTGTTGCGACCACATAAAATAGCAATCTGATCCAAAAGAGTGACAAGTGCATATGGTAAAAACATCGGAACGCCCTAGACCGGTTACTAGGCGTTTACCGAAAAAAAACACGTTCGACAACACGTTATTTTAAAACCGACTTTCCTTTAACCTCGGTATGTCCAATCAACATGTATTCTGATTCTCCATTCAATACATTCTCATCTCCACAACCGCGTCCAAATATGAATTCTAACAATTCTATGGAACACAGCTAGAAAGTAATGAAACGAATGGAGGAAATTATCAGATCACCACACTACGTGAAGATGGGTAATTGAAATTTGCGGAACTAAATTTAAAATATCTGGATACCGTACATCGAAAAAGAAAACAAATTGGGTAGTGGCAAAGTATAACAACAGTTAGATCACCCCTCTTGATATGCCTCGTCCGCATACATTCGCTTTCTCCTCCTTCAATCATGGAGGTCTCGCAACCAGGATTCTCCAAGGAGCGCAGCAATTTCTTCGGCAACTTCGACTCCAGCGATTAGTCGACCAACCTACTGAAGATCAGCTAATACTCCTAATCATTGTATTTCTTGCAACACAGAAGTTTTCGCAGAAAGATTTTTATTAAGCAAAAAAAAACAACTCAGATATAATGAATAAAAGTCGATAAAAAGCTCGGTCCGTATAGTCGCCAGGCTCATCCTCTGATATGGGGATTCTCAAGATGTGAACTTTAAACTATCCATTTCAAAGTCCAGCTATGGATAAATACATACCATGGCAACGTTTAATACCCGTCGGGCTACACAAGTCTACTTTCTCCCAAAAAGGAACAGTAGTAAATGAAAAATGGACATGCGTCTTAGTAAATTATGGTGCTCCTCGTAATAGTTGAGTAAGCAGGGCCCGCTGAGGAGTACTGGTGCTACGAATGGAGTTTACTGGTGGACTACTCCCCTCGACTCACTTGATGATAATCAGTGGTACGAATGATAGAGACAATAGAAAATTCTCGTCATTCTTACTTCCGACTTTTCTTTGTGAATGATTTTCATTCCTGAGTGTAGAAAGAAAGCATTCCTCACGAGTTCTTCGCTAGTAGTTCCAATCATCGACGTTACCGAATCTGATGCATCACAGTTGTTCATTGGACGCTTCCAAATGGCAGTGATACCAATGTGATTGTGATGAATAAGATAAAAGAACATGCACAGTGATGGCATGAGGTTGGGCATGAGTGGCTCCTCTCATCATATTCCATTTCGTTTATTCCGCTAAATTTACTCTACATAACTTCATTCACGAACGAAGCACAGCAGCTTGTTTGTTTCATAAAGCTGGAGGACCACTACCATTCACAGGGCTCCTGGTGAAAACGTGCTGTCCAAGCAGTCAAGTAGAGAAGTAAATAAGTAATAATATTAAGTATCACCAAGCTCCTCAAATCATAGGAATTCTTGTTTTATTAAGCCTGTAGACATCAACTCCTGTACTAAGCGATGGGAAATTGAAGAGAATGGAATGATTTACATAAGCATCAACGAAACCTCTTAAGGACATCACAATTCTAGATGAATATTGATGTGATTGACGAGTTTATGGTATTGTTAGAAATCAAATAATATTTTGTAGGTGAAGTAAATATGTAATTAATCATTAGAGAAAGAAAATCTCAAAGACTCGATAGAAGTGGCTGAAGACAGGAAGGCAATGCAACCCTTTATTCTTGTATAGAATACTCTCCAGTGTTCTAACATATTCGCAAAATTCCGGGACACAGGAAAAAAGCCATCCAGAGCAACGAGGTTCTTTGCACTTTTCGAACGGAAATCTGGCAAAATATTAAACCCCACAGAGTGGAGAAAAAAGCACTGTGGAAAAGGCAATAAAGGAAAAGAAAAAAGTATGTAACTGTAATTTATTCCAGAAACTAGCAAAGTACGATAGAATGAAAGCAGAAAACGGGAAGGAAAGGAGAAAAAGCGGTAAGAATGCTCTGAATACTTCATCACATGTCGATAGGACTGGATAAAAGTAAGAAGCAGAGCATCAAACAAAGAACTTCAGATTTTGACTTTAAAAAGTCCTTTTCGAAAACTAAAAGCTCAACCAGGAATCTGCTCGCAGGAGAATAAAGCATAATACTGCCAGAAATCAATAAGAGTTGAGGTGTTTGTGAAACATTCTCATTCTCCCCCTCATTTGGGCGGGCGCTTCGATTATTTTTGCTCTCCAACAGAGAGACAAACAACCAATGATGACGAGTCCACACGTCAGATTTCCTGGTTCAATCTGAAATTTAAGGACAAGTTCCAAAGAGGACACTTCATTACTGCTGAGAAATTTTAGGTGAGTAACACAAAAACCGTGAAGCACAGTGGTTAGAGGCGCTCTATAGTATACTCGTGGTGCCTAGTTCAATTCCGTGCACTAAGCAGCTACCAAGCCCTCTATACCTCTGGAGTCGGCAAATGAGAACTAGGCTTCTGTGAGAGGATAGAAAAGCAACTTTTAACGCCGATAGGTTATCGGAAGTCATTTCACAAGCCAACCACCCACCCTCCGAGATGACACGAATGGAGTTGAAGGCATACGTATCCCTATTTAGGTAATCATTTCAGAACGCTTTATCTTACACTTTAACACAAAAGTATCCCTTATGAAGAACTGACTTTCAGCAAGGTCCTTAGTATTCGTGGATGTGCCATGTATGAAACTTCCTTCAAAAGGAACGGTGAGGACTTAGGAGAAAAATGATATATAACGCGTTAGTGGGCTTGAGGGATAAAAAAAATAGCTACAAGAAAAAAAACTGGCAAAAAAACAAGAATGGGAAAACTACTCGAAGAAGACATCGCATGCCTATGATTTAGAGGACCTAGAGGTCTTCGTTTCCATCTTGACAACATGAGAGCAAGCGGTAAAAATACCGCAAAAACGACATCTTTATAATTTTAATCAACACAGCATCTAATATTGAAAGCGGTCAATTGAAGAAGAAGTCTTGGAAAATAAGAGACTGATGGTTTCCCGACTGAGTGAAACTAAAAGTGTCATCCGATTTCCAAAATGAAGAAAGAAACAATGAAAGTTTATTCGAAGCATTTATATCGACGTTTAACAGCCGAGGTTGTCTTGCCATCAACCGTCTGCCATTCATGTTTCAAGTGTGAAGCGAAGGTGAGATGGATGTGTTTCTCAAAAACAAAAAAAAAAACACACGCAGACGACGAGGATTTTCCTGAAAACTACTGGAGCCCAGACGTTTTTCGAGGATCTGGATTCAAATCGACATCGGATCATTATGTGGAGCTAGCAAATCTATCTGAAGAATAACTCGCTATTTCTTTCATTAAGTTTGCTAACACGTTGTTATTATGTATAATCCCTACCGCCTCTACGCGGCCGTTCTAAAGAACACCTCGTCGGTAAATTTAACGTCGAACCAAATACCCCACTAGGCGCGCATAAGACGTAGAGACACAAAAGAGAAGATTTTGAAGTGGAATTCATCATCGCAAAGAAACCAAAAACTTCAGCGAGCAGAACACTCAAAGCATTCAGGATGAATTACCCAAATCAAAAAATGAACCCCAAAGAGAAATGCCTCATCATCATACGAGACCTCATACAACATATGCGACTGATATTTTAACGAGAGAGTGACTCATTACCCATTCACGTAAACCCTGAGCAGTTGGTATACTTGGCATACGTAGTGGAAGACTCATAGAGAGCATTGAGTGTTCTCTGGTGAAGCTGTTTTATATATAATACCATTGAAAATTAGCTATCGTGGTTCTTTTTGCTGAGGTTATGGAGGTTGGTTGACATGGGTGAGAAGATCAAGTTTTTCACCTTTGCAAACTCTGAAGAAGCCAAAACCTGCCAAAACATCAGCTGTTGCGAATAGATAATATGTGCTAGGAACCTCGTGTGTGATAGTCAGGAAAGTAGCGAGTTATCCATCAATGTCGATGTTAATAGAAAGCCTGTCTTTGGAGCTGCTATCTGGGTAGTTTCTTTCATGAAGACATGAGTATTAAAATGAGCTGCGAGTTGATGGCGATGGCGGAGAATCAGAATCAGACATGATTCACCAAGCGAATGTTCAATAGCGCTGAAAATTCTTGAACAATTCTCAAAAGATGAATAACAAGAAAAATGACACTATTCGAAAGGCCGAAACATAAAAGGGTCATCAGGTATAAAAAAGTAACTATGACTTTTTTAACCCTTTTATTTACTGCCTTTTTCTTTCTAATGGCAAGGTATGTTGCGAGATATAACTCGTATGTAATGCTGAGATATTTGCAAAACTCGGGACCGCAGGTGTATGCGGGTGTACGAGTTAACTATGACTTTGTCAAAAAAAAATTGTCGTTGTGTAAATTCGAAAGCAGTAGATTTGGATTTTTGAAAAACCATTTTGATACTCTACTGGGCGCCGTCTACTAAACTGCTAAGAAATACAAGTACAACGATGCTAAGATTTTCGCAAAACTTGGACTCCGGACCACATCGAACCAGATTTCTCCTTCCGGAGACTCGTGCATTACACACTGCACCGCAGAGGCCCTTGAAATACATTGACATAGAAAGGGGAGGAAATACAAGTAATTGAAACGGAAACCATATCCACAACAAATAGAAAACAAATGGGAAATAAATTAATAAGCGAAAACGAAGGATACAGAAATAATTCAAAACATGGTGCCAACGTCACCTAACACCATGTCCTAACGATAATTTAATAAAAAAAGTATTTTAAAAAGCTTCTAAAATTTATAAACAGAAGTCCCTAGGGTTTAGAGATTGAAACTTGAAAGAAATTAGAAGAAACGTTTAAGGAAGAGATGAGGAAGGAAATGTGAAGAGATCGGAAGAAGTTTTTAAATCGGAAAACTTCAAAGAAATGTTTTTTCTGTTCTCCAACTTTCTGCGTCAACAACATCCTGAAGGATTGAACGTATAGAAGCGCTAGCGCACAGCTTTACCATTAAATAGCCGTCCAACAACAAATCAATATGGTAACGGCTTGCAAAAAATCTGACCAGCTTTGCTTGAAGCAACTGTTGTCGGGTTTTCAATGAGGAATTTGGCATGTTGGCCATAAAGCGGCACTTTTGGAGCAGAATAAAATGACTACTTTTGTAAGGCGATGTAATTCGGTTACCTGGGACTAATAATTCCAAGCATACGAAATGCGCGAACAAAAATCTGTCCAAAAACAAGTTTTCTCCAAAAAAGTAACACAGAAGATTAAGGTGCTTAGATATAAAGGGAAATAAAAAATGGTGTAGGAGAGGGTGTGTAAGACCATATTCGATCCGGCGATCCAGAAATCGCAGGAATCCATGTCGTCACAGTAATCGCTGCCGTAGGGGGAAGGTACTGGTCGTAAAGTAGCAAACTGTTTTCCTATCCAACGGAACCGATAATTGCTTGTGTTGAAGATCTGAGAGCTCTCTGTCACAGCTCTCAGACTGAAAAGAAAATCATGCTCAACTAGCAACTATCTCACAAATGGGGAAAGAATATGATAGATCCTGAAACACCATCGAAACCCACAATACACGAATTGGAACCTTTCTAGTGGTCACAGTTGCAACAAAACAATGTGCACTGAGAAATTCTCGAAAGTTACACGACATCTGAGAATAGACTGTGTATCTAAGTAGGATTAATGTAATAAAGCTTTAATGAAATGTTTGAGTCCTTTGACTATAAAAAGGATATAGGATCAAACCCTATGCGTTGATCAATCCTTTAGGGATGAACCATGCATTCGACTTCATCCAACATCATAGAGGTAATTGAATGCATATCTGGCCAACACATTGACTCGAGGTGATATACTGATGTATGAGGTCAGTACTGCTACCTCCCAAACATGTCTGCTACCAATTCGCCGGCCTTCGAGGGGTAGCGAGCATAGTGAGCCCTGAAGTCGGAGTCGAACCATCACGGCAAACACTGTATGTATTGCAGAGTACTTCTAACAACGCCGCCGCCGGCAAATTGTGCTATTCTTAAGGAGTGCCTAAGGCTGCGCTGATAAGAAATTATGGAAAATTCATAACATAATTCCCTGATGACAAGTCAGCGGGAGAGTGTGGCGTAGTGGTAGGAGGCGCCGTGCAGTCCACATGGAATCGATCCTGCGCCCCTGACCCACCAATCCTTCCATCCTTCCGTGGTCGGCAGATTGGTACCGGACTTGTTTGGGAGGATAGCAGCACTGACTCGACACATCGATAGGCCACCGAGAGTCACTGTAAAGGCCATATATGTATCCAATCATTTCCAAACCATGCGTAATGAAGTCGAATACATGACGCATCCCTAAAGGATTGACCAACACCAAGAGGTCTATCTAGGTCTAGAGAGGTTTATTTGTTTAGTTATAAGTCTGTTCTTTTACCAAGGAAAAAATTCGTTAAGCAAAAATGAACTGATAAAAAGTCGCATTGCAAATCATATCTCTATAAAGAAGAGCACGAAGAAGAAGGAAAGGACACAAAGTTGTTACAAAAATACTGGTGTGGCTAGCGCCCCACCGGGTTCGATGGATACTGCGGACACTCGCATCGAATTATTGCGGCTCTGAAGAAGGGCGTACTGCTGAGATGTTATTCACAATACAGATATGTGGCACATTCCTCTGGGATTCATCAACTGTGAGGGCTCTACGCCGTATCCTTTATTTAAACCAGTAGATGCCAGCAGAACTGAAGTACGCGACAAAAGAATACTAGAGCTCGAATAAACAGTTCGAGCGACTAGAGATGATACTACTTGATACTTGAAACTTGAATGGCCTGTCCTCATTGGTTGGTGCGCCACAGCACAACCTCCATTTTTCGGAGATTTGTTGGTTAAGCCATTATGGTTTCCTGGAGTCCCAAGGTCAGCCTGGCGAAATTCTGCCCCAGGTCATCACCATCATAGGCAATCGCAGCCCTTGTAGATCAGAGGGAGATTTGCCATTGTGCGGCTTTGATACCAGGACGGTGGTGCACGCTAGTATTGGTTTACTCTTAGCTAGGCTTCCTGATGGAAACGCCGGACTCTTTCCCAGTTTGGAAGATCCTGCCAAAGGATGAATCCTCCGCTGTACATCGCAGTCCGACAACCAGGAACACCTCCCAACCACAATGAGGTGATAAATCGATGGGAGGAGAGATGATATGTAAAATTTCAGAAAAAATAGACCTTTGAGAACAGATCGACAACAACAAAATTAGTGCTCTTTGCGTGCTGCTCCAAATCTATGAAGCAGTAGCGTACTCGGCATAGAATATTTATGACAACTAGGTGATTGTAGTTGTGCTCATTAACTTATACCTTCAGTATACACGCCCTTATATTCATGCATACTACATGAATGTGTTAGCGTGTATTCAAATTGTAGCCCTCTTGACAAAAATGGGAAAAATCTAGTCTCCACGTGACGACGAAACATACGGGAATCCACCAGCTTCATCGCAGCACTCTGCTTAGGAAACTATGTCTAGCTATCACTGAATGCCCTGTTGATCGCAAGGAATCGTAGATATAAACTGTCTCCCAAGAGAGCGAAGACCATTTGCTTCGCTTTGATGCTTGCCCCAAGAGAATCTACTGTTAGCTACCGTCCTTATCACTTGACATTTAATGGGATTAAAGATAACAGGTGAGATTTCAATTTTAGCCATCCATCACCTAATAAAAGAGAGAGAAGTGAACTATTGCAGTCAGCACTCCGTTATTTAGGTTCCTTGTAATTGTGCTTAAAGGTACATACAAACAAAAAGCAAAAATGACAATGTTTTAGAACGCTACCTTTCGTTAGACACAAAAAATATTCAGATTTACTTCCACAGTCGCTCATTCTAAAACCCGAAAAGATGGATGTTACGTAAGCAAAATGAAAAATCACTCTGTGTTATGGAAGGGCTGCCGAGTGTGAGGTGCTGAGAGCATCTCGCCTCACGAAAGCAATAGAGCGACTCCGAAGTCTGGACCGATTTCGACGAATCAAAAACGAAGCCGTTACCATTTGCACCTGTATTACCTGTAGTCCCGTTGATCGTCGAGTGACTCGAGCGGGCGCCAGTAAATCTTCCACTTTTCTCTTTTGCGTGCGAGAGTAGCACAGTGAGTTCTGCTCGCTCTAGGGACTCGTCGAGCAACATATCAAGGCACTTTGTGAAGAACTCTAACCAGCGAGTCGGTGCTCTTCCTGCAGCACGTTTCACATCCCGAGGAATCCAGTCACTAACGGCTCTTGTCCATCGGTTGTCATTCATACGCATGATGTGTTCGGCCCACCTTATCTTCGACTGCTTGTCGTACAGAACGGCATCCTTGATTTTTGATCGTTGACGAAGATCGGAGCTTCGGATCCCATCCCTTACTTGTGTGAAATGGGGTACTCCTAGCATCGTCCTTTCGTCTGCGTGTTCGATAACGCTGACTGATCTTTCATGTTGCCCAAGCATCAATCAGCTTTCTGACGCATACGTTAGGGCAGAAAGTACCGTTGAGTCGAAAACGTGGGTATGTAGTCGGGTGTTCTTTGTTCTCTTCAGCACATCCTCGATGCTCTTGAAAGCTCCCCAAGCCGCTCGTTTTCTTCTGCTCAGTTCTGGAGTTAGGTCGTTCATCATATTGATTTCCCAACCTAGATAGATATAACTGGAGCATTCAGAGATATTCGTTCCGTTGAACGTGAATGGGGCACACGAAACCAATCTGTTCCTCATAAACATCATTTTTGTGAAATTTAGTCGAAGACCAATCTTTCCACAGGCTTTGTCAAAATCGTCAAGCATACGTTCCGCTTGGCTAATGTTAGCTGTTATAAGGGCGATGTCATCAGCGAAGCGAAGATGGTGTAAATGCCGACTCGAATCCCGAATCGGACGTTTACAATTCCACTTGCGCCAAGATGTCGAAAATAATGTGGACCGGATGTATCATAGCGGCTACCCACGGAAAAAGCCATTAGTAACTCGATTTATGTACGTCGCGTTGCAATAGGAAAGCCACAGGCAAACGGTAGGATTTTTTTTAAACGACCCGTCTTTGACATCTAATGTGTGGATTCCAACATTTATCGCACTAAATTCGTTTCCACGCATCCATCATCAACGGTCTTTCAACTTTTTACTTGTGGTTTCGGCTGCTGTTTGAGGGTTTTTATTTCACCATCAATGTCGTTGAATGTTGGTCGAGCCGATTCTCCCTGGAATCCTGAGATAGCTGCACTAGAGAGATCCCACTTCGATTGCAGAGAATTTTTTCCTGACAAGTCCAGTACTAATTTCCCAAATTAGGAGGGATTAGTGGCTTGGTAAGATCACTGCGGTGTCGATGAAGTCGGCAACGTTGTTGAATTAATGGAATCCTGAAGCGAAAGCACAAGGTGCGCCAAATCCACTGTGTGAAAAGAAAGGATGCCAGCAAGTTATGTTGCTCGCCACTGAGAATCAGATTTTACTAAATTCTAGTAGGTTTCTCATTAGACATTTCGGCAGAATGTTTCCTCAATGATACTCGAATTTATGAAGAGTACAGCAAGAGTGATAGTTGCGCAGTTAAACGGTTCGGTTGATATTGCCCTTATGTGGAAGAATTCTCTTTGTTAGAAATTCTCGACATTCAAGGACAATTTAACCAGGCAAAATGAATAATTCACTCTGAAGCAAAACGGCTGGCGTTTGCACTTCGATTCAAACCACGTGCTATCTTCAAGGGAAAAAAAAGACGAACGCTAGAAACATCTGAATAGAAGCGAAAAAACAAAATGAATATGAGGTTCGAATTTAACTATGGATAGTGGTAAGCAAATTTATGCGCTCACGAAAAAACAGAATTAGTATGTTCACTCGAAGAAAAGAAGAATTCGACAAACAAAAGTGGAAACAAATGGTAGCAAACCCTTGAAAAACAAATAATTGAACATTTTCCCCGATCCGATTAAAATAGGAGATAAAACGCCCAGCGTTCACCAAACCGTCTGGGACACGCCATGCATTCACCACTATTCGGCCGGTGTTTTATACCCTAGGAGGGTTTCGTTGGAAGAGAGCATATGATCGAACCAGCGACCGCGTGAATAATTTATAGAACTTCTAACCACTGCGCTACACTCGCTCATCTGTAATCATTAGTCTTTTTTTTCATCGTTGCAAAGTTGATTACATCATTTCAAATTAACGATCAAAAAAAGCGTTGCTCACATAGAAAAAAAGGTTAAAAAGTTAAAACAATTATGAGAAGGCTTCAAGGTCCTCAAACATTTGTTTTTATTGTAGACTACATCCTAGAAGGACAGTCTCGAGAAGTTAAGCCGTGATTGCCTGACTGAAAGCGAAAACGGGAAAGAAAAAGAGCTAAACTGTAATCTACAGTCAAAACACATCCGAACATCAGAAATGAGCAAGAAAAGCTCCACATTTGAGCGAAATGCTCAGTTACGTGTTATCACAGGAGGGGATTAATTTAAAATGGAAGCGTTAATTGAGGCCAACGACGATTAAAAACAATTAAACATGCATTGATACTGAAAACGTAATTAGAATGTAATGTAAAAACAGAGTAGAGGAAAAATTAATACGGAGAGAAAACGTCTACGGAAGCTTCAAACTGGCGAAAAACACTCAACAACAATTCAAGCAGTATACGATTTGAAAGCCTGAAAACAAAGCAACGCTTTATTCTGAAGCTCATGTAGAAGAACACATACGTAAGGACCCACAAAAACTGAAGGGAAGAACCACTTGCTGCTGGAAAACGTACAATCGTTGCCCATTGTGACAATAAATATTGAAATTTCTCATTGAAGAAGAATCCCTGAAGGAAAAGTTCCGGCAGAATGGAAAAGTCAAGTTCTGATTTGTGCCAGCTGCCAGGAAATGCAAGCGGAAAAGCTATCCTAGTGATTAGTTGCAGAAAAAAAACACATTCACATCCAAGCCTGATAGGTTTTTAAAGGGATAGAGATGTTCTCTGTAAACTATTTTTTGATACTTATTAATACTAGAATGGCCCGTCCTCACTCGTTGTGCGGAACCCAGCACAATCTCCAATTTTCGCAGATATGCTAGTTAAGGCATTACGATTCTCTGGAACCCCGAATTCAGCCTAACCGAAGTCTACTCCAGGTCGACACCACCACTGGCAGTTCGCAGCCCTTGTGGATCACAGGGAGATTTGCCACTATGCGATTTTGACACCAGGATGGTGGTGCATGCTCCTATTGGCTTACTCTTAGCTAGGCTTCCTGATGGAAACGTTGGTCTCCTTCTCAGCTTGGAGACCCTGCCAGGCAGATGAATCCCCCAGCTGTACATCGCAGCCGACACTCAGGAACACCTCCCAGCCACGATGAGACGGCAAACCGTTGAGAGGTTCAAGCGTTCTTCGAAAAAAAATCCGAAGCATGATTATTTTTGTCTCCACTTCTGACGAAGCATTGAATAAAAGAAGTCTACGCAGTGAATAAACGATTCGTCGTTATCTATCGGCCTACGAATAATTCAACTACGAAGAAAATAACGCATACAAATCGAAAAACAAACGGCAAAAACTATAAATAAGGCTAAATTTCCATCGTTAGTGCAGATGATTAGCTCTAAAGGCCAACCGCTCGTTGTAAACAACTGATTATTTGCGCCAGTATGTGATGTCGCATAAAGGTCGTTATGACTCGTATAGTGTGCACAAACAACGAATGGAGAAGTCGTGGGTGGCGAGCGATGACGGCGGTACTCAAATCGCTTGCAACATCAATTTCCAGACGACAGCATCACTGTAATATTGTCATGAAATTGTTTCGACGATGACAACGACGATTACAACGTGGATGATGATGACGACAACAGGACGACGTCGTCATCGTCGTGGGCGTCGTCCTCGAAGCGAAAGTGCGCTAAATTAGATGCTTACTCTCATCGGCTGCGGCAGCAGCAGCAGCAGCGGCCCGAAAATCGATACGTAGCCGAAGCATGAAGCAGCTGAGGAGGTGGAACAGGCTCATTCAGCTGCATTCATCTTACGGACCATTAAGTCTTCACGGTCCGCATGCACTCGGGTTCGAGCAGCAACCGCATTGTAACTGATTTGGTCGCGTCGAACCTCGACGCGAAACTGCACACATTGAAAACTGGGCCGAAGTTGACAGTTTTTAGCCGAATTTTTGCTTCCTGATCTCTATTTTAACGTTTGCCGTCTTTTTCTTTAATTAAGTGATTTCTATCGATGTTATAGTTACAAGTGGATCAGCCATTCACTACGATTCCAATAATTCCAGTACTGGACTATATATAACTATACCGTATGCTAAGCATCTTTAGAATTGAACGCGTAAAACTACTAGGCGTATCATAGTTGTTGGAAAGATAAAAGTGTATTATTTGTTTATCAACCATCTAATTAAGGCCTAAATAATTCTGCAAGCCTCAATAAAGCAAAGCAAAAAGATGCAGTAGAAATGACGGTAGGAGTGAAATAATATGCTGTGTAATTATAACCTTGAAGTGTAGTCGGAACAAGTTTTTATTTCTCTCTTCAATTATTTTGCATCAATTTCAGACAGCTAATTAAACCATCAGAAATAATTTTTCCCCATTTCAAAAAATTCTAGCGGCAAATTGTTCGGAGTAGTAGAGCCAGTATAAAAAGTGGATGCAGAGATTCTGTGGGATCGGATGGGATATTTCTATCATGCGGTGACGAGGTTTCGCTCCCTCGGATCTCTAACCTTTGGGCGATCAGCTTCTGTACACACAGCTTACAACACGCACAATTCCAGTTCCTCTTATGCTACAAACTTTTATTTAATACACCACTTAGTTGCATCTTTTGAAGGAGTGTAGTAATGCGAACAACATAGAAATTACTGACAAACCTGCTTGATGAACTTAATTTACGGGCTCGAGATCAAATACATATTCGTATTATTGTCTGTAGATAAAGACTTTTCGCTGGGAGAGCTCGGATTCTCTTAGTAGCTCAGTTGCTTAGACAACGTCTAAACTGCCACTGAAGTAGAGATTATCTGGGATTGCTGACTAGTCTTCACTTTCATAGATTGAGGAAATAAATTCAGAACTGTGGAATACTAAACACTTTACGTCAGTCTGTTCTGATAGCTCCAAATCTGACGTTCGGCCCACATTCTTTACAAGACTTCCCTATCGTTACCGTAGACACATATTTTAAACATGGAACTACAATTTCCAAAGCACTGACGAATTATAACATTATAGAATAGCTGGAAAAATTTTCGAAGCGATCGTCATTTAACCCAGGCGTGAATGGCTAGTAAATTTCTTTGAATTAGTCAGCTTATGGGAGGTTGATGCACATGACTTGGAATAATATTCGCGTCATTAAAAACTTTTCATATGGAGTGCTTGACAGTCTAATCTGTGCTTCGATCTAAAACTGCGCTCGTGTGGATCAAGAAGAAGGCGAGTGCATCTCAAATAGAAAGCTTAGTTCATAAGGATGTGTGGGCCCTTGTACCTTTAAAAATATAGTACAACAGTTTAGTGGTTGATGTACCCTCTCTAAACGTCTCTATGATTGATTGAGAGCCCACTTGCGAGCTGCACAATAGACGAGATCGTGAAATGTGCCGAATCGATGACTATCTCTAATTTTATGCATAGTTATGTCTTAAAACCACTGAACGGTATAAATACAAACATTAGGGCATACTATTCATGGTTAAGAATCTATACCCGTCGTGATCTGGCCTCTCTAGTGAATCTCATAATGAAAAAAACTTCTGGAAATGTAAACTTAGTAAAACATAGATGTTATGAACCCATCAACGGTAATATGAATGTTTTGCTCTAATGGAGACCTTATTATCCAAATGAACTGTGGTGAGAAGCAACTCTGATGTGGACATGTTGCTATGACCCATCTCTCCACTGAGACTATTAAGGAGCTTATACTGTAAGTTCAGTAAGCGTATCTAACATCCAAGATAGACATCATTTTTTGTTTGTCCCAGTGAAGTATGCTTATCCTTTTCTTATTCTTTTTCAAGGCATAACGAGCGTCGTACTGAATAAAGAAAAAGACTCTTTTTATGGTCAGTTACGCAAAGTATTTGTCGTAAATCGGCGTGTTACGAAGGAGTACACTGAAGCGGTTGTTGATTTATATGAAGTTAAATTTCCAGCATAGAAATCAGAATATGATGGATAGTAGGATTTCAGCCGGAAGAGTTAACCTCATATTAGCCCAATACCAATGCAAATTTAAGAAGCCACTTTTTCTATGCTAAATGTTTCTTAAATCTCAAGAGAATCATTCAAAAAACCCTCGATCGGCTGCGATGGTTATTTGGCGCTCCCGAAGTGGATTTTTTGACTGCATTAAAATTCACAGAGAGTAGCCTCCCATAGGTTCAAAAATAATTTATGTCTAGTTTTTAGTTTTCCTTGGACTCCTTTCTTCACAGTACACAAACGATGTATATTTGTTGAAATGGGAGTGATTTTCGAGTTAGAGCTAATTACAGGACGATGCTCTTCAGGAGCGACAATTCTCTGACACCCACGCATTCAGAACGAAGTCGTAAAAATAAAAGGATTAAAAATGCCGAAAAATATGTTTGATTAATGGGAAAAAACTTTTCGGATATATCGAGACTGCGCCGAACACATTTCCCAACCGATGTGAGTGGTAACGAGCAGCTTTTATCAAAATCAATGTGCGGAAGACCGACAGTGAAAACGCGAAGGCAGTCAGAAAAAAAGCATTATTGGATTATATCTACGATGAACAGGCTTCAATGATTGTAGAAGGAAAAACATTATTAAATAAAAGGAGAAAAAACTGCCTCGTTGAGATTTGGTTTTCAAGAACATTGCTCCCGAATCAGTGTAGAAAAGCGTTATTTTTAAGACGGAGGGGAAACACTAAAAATTGATAAATTCACCTGCCTATTCGCTATCACCTGTCTACTACTCGTCCGAGAATAAACGCTTCATATACTTTGTATCCTATCCAGCGGCATGTACTCAATGGAGTCATTCAGATACATGATGTGTTTGACTTTGCTGATTTTCGGCATTTAGACGTAGACGAAAGAAATCAGGTCAGTCGTCGAAGTAGGACATAGTTTCACGTTTCTACTCCTACCGCATTCAATAAATCCTTTGATAATAGCAGCTACATTTATGTCAATTAAGGTCTCTAAGACATACGTTAAGATACAAAGTACTATGGAGTGGAAGTGATGGACAAAAGGCACGTGATACGGCGGCTGTGTTTCTCAGCTTCCGTCAAAGTCATTTACGCTGACATTTTCACACTTTTTATAGCCAGAACGTTCAGAGTTGTTCTGTTTTTTTAAGCTTTAGTGGAGTACCAAGAGCAGAATTTCTTGTGAATATTGTCTTCCTTAAGTGAAGCCAAGTGCCAATTGTTATACATTATTCTCCAAACCGTATTTTACTAGTTCGGTGCACGCTGTAGTGAAAAGTGATATCGTTGAAAAAATTAAGGTATATACTGAGAAGTAAAAACATCTTTCGGTTTCTTGATACCTCACTGAGTCTCGTAACCGCGTGGGTGCGATCTACTGTTACGAATTCTTGTCGAAACTGTGCTCGCTCGCATAACCGTTTTTGTTGTTCTTATTATTCATGTTCTTAGGGATGTTTACAAACAGCAAGCCGATTTTTAGTATGAGGTTGCTACTTACTTCTGCTTCAACATCACGGTTCTACTTATTTCGTATTTCCAAGGCACCTTCCACTCCGACAAGTGACAACTAAAAGGCTGTCCAGTATACTTGTGAAGATTGCGGATGTATTCTTTAGTCGTCCAGGTCTGATCATGTAAGGCCGATACGCTACACGGATTTCCATAGACGTGCTGTATTTTCCTCATCAGAGTAGAAGTAATAAACTGCCTTTCCTCTTTTGGTTTTCACAGTGGATATTAGGTCTTGACATCCGAAGACAACCTTACCTTTGTCTTCGACTGAATCCGCAAGGCGCTGCGTATTCTTTTATCGGCCTTTGCAGGTTCAATTGGCATTGTCGACTAAAATACTTTTTATAGCTTCCCAGGAGAACCGTTACACGCACAAGTTTCATTTAATAGGTGACTTCTTTTCCTTTCGGTATGTCCGATATGGGCGTACTTAATCTCATACCGGTTGCATCATAGGTCCCTCTCCAGCAGCTCGCTATGTCAAAGCGTTGCGTGCTAAGGACAGATTACAATGCCGGCGTATTCCCTGTATATCCTGTCAGGCTGGAATTGTTCTAGGAGTCCCGAAATCTTTTGGAATGTGCCTAATCAACCCTTCAAAACCTGTTTAGGAATCAAAGGGATAATGATTTGTGTTCATGTTGACTTTGAAGAACGATACTTATAGATAATGGGGCATTGTTGTTGAGTTGGGTTGCAGTCAATTCGTCACCAGCTCCCAACAATGGCGTTGAACGTGTTTGTTGGAAACTATCGAATAGCGCTTCTAATGAACATTTATTCCATTCAATTTTTTTAGACGCGAAGGGTAATACGAAATCCACGGATGTGTGCGTGGATTTGGTCGAGTATATGTGAAAGGTATCAAAGTCGCATGGTGGTAAATCTCCCTCTGATCCACATGGGCTGCGACTGCCTTTCGTGGTGACGACCTAAGGCAGACTTTAACTAGGCTGACCTCGAGACTCCAGGGAACCACGATGGCTTAACCAGCAAATTTCCGAAAAATGGAGATTATGCTGGTGCCCGAACTACCAGTGAGAACGGGCCATTCAAGTGCCAAGTACCAAGTTCATCAGCAAGCAAACGGCAACATTTAACACAAACTGCGGAAATGCCTCCTAGTTTCGCGACTAATCTGATAGAAAGTTCTCAAGGAGGGCAGATTCGTAAGGAATAATGGCATGCGTTATAAAAATTATATTTTAAGTATCAAGCAAAAAAACTAAGGAGGGAAAAAAGCAAAATTCCACTAAGCCTTCGCTAGCAAAGAAAGACTTATTGTGGATAGTGAGAGCGAATTCAGAAAGTCCAATTTATCCCTTTTTTCTACGACTGCTGAAGTTATGTCTATCTAGGTCGAGGAATTAATATAAAGAACGACTTAGTCCCAGAGTTGAGGAGAAGAAAACGAGCGGCTTGAGGAGCTTTCAAGAGCATCGAGGTTGTAGTGAAGAGAACAAAGAACACCCGACTCCGTGCCCACCTTTTGAGTTAACAATACTTCCTGCCCTAACGCAACCGTCAGAAACCTGGTCGCTGCGTAAGCAGGATGAAAGTTCACTCAGCGTTATCGAACGTGCAGTCGAAAGGACGACGATAGGAGTATCCCGCTTCACACAAGTAAGAGATGGAATCCGAAGCTCCGACCTGCGTCAACGATCAAAAATCAAAGATGCTGCTCTGTAGGCCAAACATTCGACGATAAGGTGGGCCGGACACGTAATGCGTATGAATGTCAACCGATGAACAAAATCCATTGGGGACTGGATTTCTCAGGATGTCAAACGCATTCCAGGAAGACCACCGACCCGATGGTCAGAGTTCTTCACGAAGAGTCTGGAAGAAAGATATGATGCTCGACGAGTCCCTAGAGCGTGCACAACCCACTGATCTACTCTTCCACGCGACAGGAAAAAGTGGAAGATTTACTGGCGCCCGTTCGAATCACTCGACGATCAACGGGACTATAGGTGACAGGTAACATGTATCGACTACACAAAATATTGTTCACTCATAACAATGAGCTGGGCAATTTTTTACAGAGGTCCATTAACTCCTGAGCATTCTATCAGTGGAGCTATTCATAGGCGAAAGAGCAAAGCTCGCAAAAAAACAGAAAGGATTTCTCTAAAAAATTTCTTAAGAGTTCGAAACTCTGCTTTCGAGCACAAAGTGGTTAATAGATATTTTGGTGATCTGTACTAAAGTTTTGGAGAACTCATAGTTTTATTCCGCAGTTTTGATAAAAGCCCAATTTATAAAACAAACCAAATATCTGTTAAGGGTTACTCACTATTTTCGTCTTTAAAGGCTGAAACCACCCATTCGTTACCTTTCTTCGTACGAACAACAGAACACTAAAGAATATTCACTGAGTAAAGAAGATATAGCTATACATTAAGGTAGCGTGTAGCGCTGTGGTTAAGGGCTTTCTAAAGTACACGATTTGTCTATCTTTCGATCCCACGCCTCGGGCTCACCAATTCTTCCATCCCTCAGAGTCGATAAATTGAGGCCAGACTTGTCTGGGAGGATAAAAATTCCGACTTAATACGTCGATAGGCAATCTTAAGTTATTCTAGAAGCCAATTATAAATTCAATCACTTTTAACGACGGATGGTAAGTTCGTATACATGGCGCATCCCTGAGGGATTGATCAGTGCCAAGAGCTTTACCCTAGCTTTATTCTTTTTACGGCTACATACCAATATCTACAGGCTTTGAAAAAGGCGAATTCGCCCAGAAGTTAGCAAACAAAAGTAGAAGTGCATATTAACAGCCTCGTATAACCTGAAGAAGAGAAAGCTCGTAAGATAACACAAGTTAATATCGAGTTTAATCGGAAGCTGGTGCTTCGAATTGTGTAGCACATTGTCTGCCTGAGACCTCACTTTCTTCATATGCTGCAATGCTCACCGTTGCTTATCATGGTATTCGAATAAATGACAGATGAACTGTAAGTGAAAATGCAATAGAGGAGATGAACTGTCGGCTAGAAAGAACTTGTAGCAGAACGGTAGCAGAACACTTATGTAGACCTATACGATTTCTAACACAAAAACATTTCTAGCGCCTTTCAGCTCTTAGGCTTTTTAGCCGAATTGAAAACAGAACGCTGTGATTGTAAACATTCCAAGGTTTGCTTTTTCACAGAGATATCTTTGAGTTATTTCCAATAAATTATTCATCGGTGTCATTGTTTCTGGAAGGCGACTCGTCACGTGAACTATCCTGTTCAGCTCCTTGTCACTCGGTAGAATCTTCTTCCTCGTTGTCTCGCTGTTAACGCAACCTCTTCATCGCTCTATCATTCTTGCACACTGATGACGCCAATGCTGTTTTTACATGTGTTAAACTCGTAAAGCTAGTTCGGTCGCATTAATATTGTTGCATGTAGAGCGCATGTGGCGCAGTGGTTGGAGACGCCACAGCGACACACACGTGGATTCGATCCCTGCGCCCATAGCCCACCAAGACTTCCATCACGCCGGGATCGAGAAATTAGTACCAGACTTGTCTGGCAGGATAGCAGCACTGGCTCGATACATCGGCAGGCCACCGCGAGTCATTGTAAAGGCCAGCTGTGCATTCAATCATCTCCAACGATACTTAATAAAGTCGAATGCATGGCGCATCCCTCAGAAATTGAAAAGAAATTGAGAGCTCTATCCTTTATCTTTATTGTTACATGTTACAATATCTCTATTTTTATTTCCATACTCTCATACACTTCTTGCATGATGGCCTACATCACTATTAGTGCAAATTTCTGTGCATATCACTTCTACTCACTGATTCGCTTTATAGTCTTCTGTATGTACATTTTTAACTCCATTTCCTGACTATCCTGCTAATATTACGCTTATAAACTGTTTAATTCTAGTATTAAAAGAGTTTGCGTAATGCTTCGAAACCTAAAAGCCTGCCTAACGTTGTTTGTACATGTGTTAGCACTAAAAAGGAAATTTTCAGGACACATGGCAAAGTTTCGATGTCCTTTGACAAACAGACAGTAATGCCGAGAGGAGATAGCCAGCAGAACGTTGTTTTCATACGAGACTTGCTTTTCCTAATCGCATGAGGGCAGAAGCTTCTCTTCTAATTGCCGCCGAATAGAATTTTGGCACAAGAAAAGCTTCCATATGATCCATCACTTGACCACAAAAGCAAAACATAAAAAACCGTATGTTACATGTACCACATTGAGAGGTGAACAGCACAAATATTCCTTTGATGGAAAAAAAATTTTGTTAAATCTAAATGCCGGTCAATATTTCAGAGAATGGACCCACATGAAAAATCATTGATTTGGATAAGAATTCAGGGAAAATTCTGGATCAGCGAAAAGGTTTTCGTTCTCATTTCGTTTTTCTCAAACACACTTTCTGCTCTTTTATTGCCCCGCATTTCTTCCAACCGGCTTAGAATAAATTTTAAGAAAGCCTTTTCCTCAAAAACTGTTTCATTCGACAAAACATAAGGAAGCTAATTTTGCTCTACTGCTGCGAATATTGTTGAAATATGATTAATGTCCACATGAACTACACATGGGTGGTCCAAAGGTAAGGAAAGCCAAGTCACCGAAACGTCAGCCATTGTTACAACAACAACGATAAGAACATCTATACCAACCTCGTGTCGGCTAAAAAGGGCAGTTCGTAAGAAAATATTTACAGGTATGATTACTGTCGATCTTCGTTTGACGGTAGAGTTAAAAATCAAACATGGTGAAGGGCTTTTTCGCTTCGCTAGATAACAAGAGAAGAGACAGAAGTTTGGTATTGTTTTATTTAAGTTATTTATTTTATTTGCTTTTTATTTATTTTTATTTGTTATTTATTTTGTTTTATTTAAGTTTTATTTGTCACTTCTTGATCTCGTTCGTTGCAGAATAATCATAATTATAATACTTTATAACAACTGGTTTTGTGAAAAGAAAGCGGAAATTGGTGCCTAAGAGTACTGCATTATTGTCAGTGGATATGGAGCATTCTTCTTGACAGCCCTCGCCTTCAGTAGTTAGTATAACCTTGTGTTCTACCTACATTGAACTTTGGCTGTTCATGCATATTTTTCTCATGAAACCCTGGAATTCCGCTGGCTCTCGAGGGCACTCTCAAATTGTCACTTTACGCCGTTGTTAATGTTTGTTGATCAAGCCGAAGAAAATTTATTATATTGCGACTAGTTTCCCTGCAGGAATACGGTAGTTTCCGACTTTGATTTACGCCAGGCTCTGCTTCAGGGCTTAAATGTTGAGATTCTTTTCAACTTGAAGTTGAAGGTCTCCTAAAAGTTCTCTTGAATCATTGTTTCGATTTACAGAAAATTTAGACACATATAGAGACCAGAAAAGCAATGCTGAAACTCATAATATAAAGCGAATAAGCTTAATTAATGTTCTGCGTAGACCACTAGAACACTCTTGTTATCATCGCTTGAACGTGCTTGAAATACTATAAAGAAAATGGAAAAAGAAATGAAGAAGAGGAAGAGGAAGAACTTTTTAAGGTATGTGGGAAAAGTAACCGACATAGGAACTGAAATGGGATTTCACAACGCTTCACTAAAATGACTGGTTCTTGTCAGTATTGCTTTTGGTTTTTTCTGATGCACTGAAAACAATCAAGTTCATTGTCTAGCTCTCGTTGTAAGAACATCCGCCCTATTTTATTACAAATAGGTTAAACTCAAACGAAGCCTTGACGTCGAGAGAAGAACAGAAGAAAATATGGAATGAGGCCATCGACACCTTGAGTTGAGCACTGGAAATCTGTCAACTTCTTCCTCCACTGACGCGTTGTAATGTTTTTGAGTGATTTTTCCCGAAATCTTGAGAAAACTCACGGGCAATCTCTATCTCATGTGAAATGGAGACAGACTTGCTCCCTTGCGACTAGTATTTCTCCAAAGCGTTAGCTCTTCCTGTAGGGCTGCGATTTCTTTAATAAGAAACCTAACAGAAGTACTTTTTTTACTATAGCGAATGTTACTACCACCGAATAAGGATCAAGGATCGTACGACGGGCAGGATTTGCTAGCCACTTGGGTGTCAGCTTTCGGTTAGTGCAGTATTCTGCAGCAGAATTCAGGATAGCGATGGTTTCGAGGCAGCGCCAGTCATCTCGCCAAGGAATTTTCGCGAATAGCCTGTCAATTACGACATGGTCATCTGTCAAACAGAAAAGAATTCTTTCTGGTAGGCTAGTCGTTGCCTTTCCAACACCAGAAAAAAATGATTTTCTTTGACAACAAAGCAAGGACTGAGTTGTGTCATACTTCAAAGACAAAGACAAACAGGCATTAGTCTCAAATTGAACAATCGAGTCTTTTAAAAATTTTTTTTTACCATACAACAACAGTTTCTTCATTATACTAGTGGAAATTGTAAAAGATAAGAGCGAAGAAAGAAAATGGAAAGAAAAAGATAGGCATGAGAAATGTTCTTATTACAAATGTGGCACTAGAGAAATATTAAAGAAAAAATACATCTCAAGGACTCACTAGAGCTCTACTAGACCTTAGGATTCCGGTAGTATTCAGATGAAATATAACTGTGGCAGCAATGTTTTCGAAGGTTTCACGTGCATTCTTGGCTATCGTCTTTCTTACTTATGAAAGTGGTTGTAATCTCCAGCAAATAAGTTTATAGGAAAAAAATGGCCGCATACAAAAGTGGAATAAAAATAAATGAGCAATAGACTTTTGATTATATAAGTGCTTCAATTCCTTCGTAGTCTGAGCACGTCGAAAATCGCTCCGCGTAATTCGTGGTTCTTCCTCTTCAATGGTCATCACCTCATCGTGATAAACGCGATGTTCTTTCATGCACGATGTGCAATGCAGTGCAGACTTACCCCAAGATAAAAACAAGTTTGAAATTTCCTTCAGAAATCTCAGACAAAATTTAACGTCTTCTATAACAAAGGCTTGTTTGCCATCTGTTTGTCGCTGCATCGAAAACAACATAAATCGGAAATCTACTATGAAAGGTGTTCGAACGGACCTCCACAAATCAGTTCCGACTGGCGATGAAATGAAGAGAGACTTTACTGGGTGGCCGTTGAAGTCACTCGGGTGGTGTAGGATACAAACCACTTTCTTCATTACAGGTGACACGATGGATGTCCGTCTACTGTATCAGTTCATATTCGCTTACTATTATTATTGTTGTTATTATTATTGTTATTATTGCCATAATATATGTATCGTAAAACACAGGACACCGGTCTCGAACCTCAATTTGAAGAGCTATCCAGGTAGGATAACTTCAAATTTCATGATAATTTTATTGAGAAAAGACGTGTTATTAGCAGATCGTGTTTGTTGAAACAATACATTACCATATCTATCTCGTTCAGGATTACCCGGGTTTCCTTAAGAAGTTACTACTGAAAGCCTTCCCAAACCGGATCCATTTCAAAATTGAGCCTTTTCCAGCATGCGAAGAACTTCTTATTGATTCAAAATTTCAAAGACACTCGAATAGTGCCGCCACGTTGACCTGCTCCAGAATCAAGCTCTTTTAAGAAGGAGAGCCGAAACATAGCTCAAATGTTGAAAAACAGTCACAGATTCAAAATTCGCACATTGTTATCCAAAGCTTTGCAGTAAAATGCAATCGTTCCTGTATTTTCTTATGTTCACTTTTTTTTCCTGGTCATGTTCAAGTTTCTCTAAGAAGAGAATGTGTAATTCCATTGTTTTCCTTCTTCTAAAAAAGCATTCTAGTATTATGCGCTTTTATGATGAACGAAATTGAATGGTTACGCCTGAAAAGAAGAAGTGAAAGGAAAAGAAAACATTTCTAGAATTGAAAGCTCTAAGATACTGAACCAATGAAGAATAGTGTTATGTGAGGTTGTTGAAGTGCGCTGATGTTCAAGGGTTCGATTCCACGTTCAGGTTGAGAGAACTCACCATTAGTTCATGAAAAAAACTACAGAACAATCGTCTAATGAAAAATATGGATAACTAGGTAGTAAAACTAGGATAAAGTGGTTTAACTGCAGTTAGCTGTGCTTCAACTCGAAAACTTAACTTGGGACTTAATTTTGAGAAATGACAAACTTCATGAGCTATCATATTCACATTTCAGACTATTGGTCTAACCAATAGATGGTAAAGGATAAGGATCTCGGCGTTGATCAATCTCTGAGGGATGCGTCATGGATTCCACTTCATTAAGCACCGTTGGAGGTAATCGAATGCATATCCGGCCTTTACAATAACTCGCGACATCCTACCGATTCATCGAGGCAGTGCTACTATCCTCTCAGACAATTCTGGTACCAATTTGCAGACTCTGGAGGGATTGCAGGCCTGGTGAGCCTTGGGCTCGTAGATCGATCCCATGTGTGTAGCAGGGAGCCTTCGACCACTGCGCTACACGCGCCCTGCCTATTGCATATTTTTCTCAAATTATTTAGCTTATACAAATTTACTTGAAGGTAGCTAACGTCTTCGTCGCCTTCATCTTCTTCAGAACTACAATTATTCGGATCGACTCTTGATAGCCATTCATTCCTCTGTGGGTCTTTGTGATAGCATCGAGACGAATCCAGTGGAGAAACTCTCGAATTAAGTAACCTAACTAGTGACCTAATCTTGTAGAACAATCTGTCCTGTTGGTCATCCAGTGGATTTTCGGCAACTTGATGGTTAACTAACAAGCTTTCGAAATACCCGTTTTCATGTAATTTAGGGATGCAATAGGATTGGCATCTATTAGCAGGATTGAAATTCCATTAAATCTTCATTATCTTTTTCCCACACAGATTCTTCAGTTTATTCGACGGAAGCACAGAAAGACCCACAGTACTACCACATTTCCAACATCATTTTTGGCAGTTTCGATAAGGTGACAATAATTATTCACTTGTTTTCAATATTCTAATATGCATATCTCTACTGCAATAGAATAAAGTCTCTTCTGCAATCATATCTATTTCGCAAATTCTGCGAGAGAAAATTATCGGGTGTTATCAAAAAGCTGACATTATCTCTCATGTAAGGGCGCGTGTGGCGTAGTAGTCGGAGGCGTCCTGCAACATACACGTGGAATAGAAACCTACGCCCATGACCCACCAAGCTTTCCATCTCTCCGGGGTCGAAAAATTGGTACCAGACTTGTCTGGGAGAACAGCAGCACCGGCTCGACTTATCGGCAGGCCACCGGGAGTCATTGTATAGGCCAGATATGAATCCAATCACCTCTAAACGATGCTTAATGAAGTCGAATGCATGGCGCATCTCTCAGGGAATGACCAACGCCGAGAGCTTTATCCTTCGTCCTTTCATCCCTCATGTAGGCGTATAGACTTCAGTTTTCAATTGATAAATAACGATCAGTAGTATCTATCTGCTATGGTCATTGTTATGATATAGAATAATCAGACATAAAAATAGCATAAAATGCTTGACATAAGTTCAAAATACATCCGATCGGTCCATTGTAAAACTGTCGTCAATTTTCAGAAAGCCAGAACTCTTTGCAATTTGCAGTACCTTAATTGCTACCGAGTTTTCAGACTTGTTGATTCTCCTAGAAGTGAATTGTCGTCGGTGCGTCGTCGATGCATTCTCACACGAATTCAACCATCGAGCGTTATAAGTAGACTCCACTAAGAGACTTCCACTAGTTGACTGAACGGTTCGGAACTAAACGACAGATGGAATCTTTGGTTTTGAATGAACTTAATGGCATCTTCGCCTGTGACAACACCACACTTTTTACCGGACTGCCGTTGTATAACACTTTCAGTTAATTCTAAATTGCACATTCTATCAGATCCATGAAAAACTGTGCAGAATACCTTCGCTAAAGGATTTTATAGAAAGTGTAACATGAAAAGTTACTAGACTTGTTGAGAGAATATCACGACACTTACGTTGATAGAAGATAGAGCTTCGCGCTAACAATTCTTAGAAACACTAGTGTTATGGTAACGCCATGTATGAAATAAAATTAAATTGCACTCTGCACATTGACGGCTATTCTCTTCTCTCATATACATTCTACATAACGATTATCATCAGTCAGAGCTAAACAAGAACGACGACAAAGCAATACTAATTCGGTGAAGCTCTTCAGCTGCCTACTGGAATATGTCATAACAAAATGAATTTTGACAAACCTACGTTGGATACACAGTATGATGGCGTGAATTAGCGCTAGCAAAGAATGAGCTACTTAAAAAAAACCTTAAAAACCCGTAGTAGAACGAACCGAACCGCCAAATTGCAGCAGTGATCGATTAAACGAGACACGCTTGAAAAACCTGATACCTACTTTAGGAAAACGAGAGTTCTCTCACAGTCGCCAAACACCCAGAATTAGAAACGTGGTATAATTGTGCAGAGTGACATAGATCGAAACTTGTAAGGTGTAGGGAAACATCTCATGAAGAGTATCACTAAGTTGATTACATCAAACGTGAAGTCGAAAGCAGTACATTTACCACTGTGGTTATCAATTTCTCGAAGATAACAGAAGGCGCTGAAGAGATATTCTGGTACCGACGCCTATGTATCAAAAGAGCTCGGACGAACAGGTCGTAATCTAGACAGCATTAGCATCTCTTTAAAAACTGTTACGATGTTTTCAATATTATCGTGGATACTTGGGTAGCCCGCCCTCACTGGCTGCGCGGGACCCAGCATAAGCTCCATTTTTTCGGACTTTTGTTGGTCTAGCCATTGTGGTTTCCTGGCGTGCCAAGGTTAGCAAGGCCAAAGTCTTCTTTACGTAGTCACCACCACATGCAGTCGTCACCCTTGTGGATGAGAGAGAGATTTGTCACCATGCGACTACTTTGGTACCAGGACGGTGACGGATCCTGGTATTGGGATACACTCAGGTGGACATCCTGATGGAAACGCCGAACTCTTTCTCAGCTTGGGAGACCTGGCCGGGTGGACGAATTCCCTGCTGTACATCGCAACCTGACACCCAGGAACATCTCCCAGACACATTGAGGCAGCAAACCCTCGGAAAGTATATCAATGTTGATTGTTGATGGCATTGATCGATAGAATTAGCTGAGAGACAGGCGAAGCCAAGGAACGGCACGGTGTGGTGGTGAACACGTTTGCCTCCGGAACGATTACTAGCGCATTCGTTCCCCACAGCAGACACCTGTTGTCGGAAGCTTTGCAAATATCTCAAAATCATTGTGGCAATACCAATATTATAAATGATAACATTTTCCCAGTACTGAGAAGCCATTCTGTAATCGGCGTATTCAGGAGACGTATAGAGTTTTAACGCGAATAATAAATTCCGTTAGTGGAAAACACGCCTTCCGCCACTTTTGCCTGCATCTCTTCTTTTTATTGCCTTCATTAGACTAACACATGTGAAAGCAAATACCATGGAAATAAAAAAGAACCAGTCTGTTGCTTAACGATGGCTTTCATCAGAACCCCTATGACAGGTTACTAACAATTAGCAGAATAGCACAAACATAAATGAGTTCTTTATGGTACTTAAAGAACAAGGTGTCTCTATCGTGCAGATCATCCTTCGTTTGATCACGGTATGAGGATTTACAAGATCGTCATCCTCCTGCTGGTGCAATCTTTTTAATCGTTTGCTCCATAAGAAAAGGTGTATCGTTTCGATATTCGAGGGGCTGGAGAATTCGTGTTTCGTGTAAAAATAGCTTTGTAAAAATGCATTGACAGAAAGCTCCATGAAACTTCTGGTGAACCTACTTTTATAAGGAATAAGGTGGCCCATTAAAACATGGTTAATGAAAATTATTTTAAACTCTACTTCATACACGCTATTTTGTTTATTCTATTCGTATGCACTGGTGGTAGTGCTGTTCTGCATTCTAATAGTCTTTACAGATTAAAGAAAAGAAAGCTCATTAACATTGAAATGAGCGATATTTCTAAGAAAAGCCACATAAACGATGAAGCATGCTTTAGCAAAACGTAACCATGAACGGGGGCCGTTGTTATGTAATGACTCAGCCAACGATATGTAATGGCATCTTTTTTCAAAGGCGACTTGCTCAATTCATGTCTTCTTCCAAAAGTGTCGTTATACCGTTATTAGTAATACTCTGAGTTCGGGTTTTCTGTTACTACTCGGTAAATATCCGCTTTCACAGCAATTTACACTTTAATGATGTTGAGGTATTTGCAAAACTCCGGACCGCAGGTGTATGCGGTGGGGAACGAACACGAAGGACCCGGATGGTGTGGTGGTGAAGTGCGCTGCTCCCCGATAAGGACAACAGAGCGTGTTCGTTCCCCGCCGCATACACCTCCGGTCAGAAGTTTTGCAAATATCTCAGCATCATTGAAGTTATATTTCACAATGTATACTCTGCCGTTAAAAAGAATAGGCAGTAAATAATACGTTAAATTGTAATTTACACTTTGATGAAATATTCGAACTTACTGATCGGCCTATATGATATTGCTTTAGAACATTACAGATGATAAAGCCATTGCTTTCTTCAACGCAGGAGTGATTCGAATCGAGTATCCACGGTACTTATGTTATCTAGTGTGCGAAAAAAGGCGGGTGTGGTGCAGTGGTTGGAGGCGCCCAGCAACACAAACGTGGAATCGACCCATGCACCCATAGCTCACCAAGACTTCCATCACGCCGGGATCAGTAATTTAGTACCAGACTTGTCTGGCAGGATAGCTGCACTGGCTCGATACATCCGCTGGTCAGAGTTGTTCTAAAGGCCAGATATGCATTCAATCATTTCCAAACCATGCTTAATGAAGTCGAATACATGGCGCATCCCTGAGGGATTGATCAACGTCGAGAGTTTTATCCTTTATTTTTTTAGTATGCGGAATCTTCTTAGTGGTACCAAGTCGAATCGAGTGTACCAGAACAGTGCACGAAGAATCTCTTGAGATTGATGGCATCTGTTGAGCCGTTTTGGAAGGCTTGAAAATCGTGCTACCGCGGGGAGGAACAAATTCTATGTTTCGGTGGAACCGGAACTATCAGTTCTATGTATGCTGGACGGCAGTTCCTTCATCTTTTTCTGAAAAATCTTCTTCCATGACGACTTCGACTACAAGAATTCTGAGAAAGCAATGGTCGCTCAGATATGACACAAACAATTTCCGCTTACAAAACCAATCCGAAAAATCTCTTTACTTTGTCACCTGTGGTTTTTTTCAGAAATACTTTAATCTAAATCAGAAAGAATGGATTACGTGCTAGATTTTCATTGGAAAATCCTTCCTAATATTGAAACGCATAGGCATATTTACGTCAATGAATGAAACAAAACTATGTATACTTAAATGTTCATTATCAAAAAAACAGACCCTTTCTTAGAGCATCCAAAGATCAATATGAATATAACCTAAGATCGGCCCACATGAAAAAAATAAAGCGAAACCTTTACGACAACGGTTTTTCCTTTAAAGTAAATCAAATTTAGGTTCATAGAAGAACGGAGCTGAATCACTTAAACATTATAGTATTAAGCAAGGAGAAGACTGAAAAGGGAAAAAATTTTTGGGAAACTTGTAAATAAATCGAAGAGCACGTAGATAGACGATATCCGTGGGGAAGAACGAAGCCTGCCCATGACCACAGTCATGCACTCCCTTCCCTCCTTCCCACTGACTGACTCGTTTAAATCTTATATAGACTACCACTTAGTTCAGCGACCAGTGAGCAAGCTTTCTAAATCTTCCACACTTATATATCAAAATTAGAACTTCCAAGGTTTTTTACACAACATATCTAGAATGAAATTTGCAACAACCAGTAAAGAAAGAGAAACAGATTACGCATATACTATGAGAAACGAAGTAAAGGTATTAAAATAGCAAAGAAATAAAAAGTAAAGAACAGAATAGAAATAAAGAAAAAAGAATAAAGCATATGAACAATGAATGAATGGAGTGGAATGGACACCTAGTGGTGAGGAAAATTATGCGCAGCAGGAAGAGCTGGCCGAGCTGAATTTCAGACTACTGTGTTTGAACAATAACACCTTTGCTTATCAGTTTTTCAGTAAAACTCGGGTATCTGGGTATCCGCGTAAAGAACATTCGCTTTGTTACAAGTAACTGCTTTCTCAAGATTGTTTTACAATTACCATAAAACGTTTGGAAAAGTCGACTCGTAAAAGCGAAGCTTTCCAGACGCAACAATCTGGTTTCAAGAACTCTGGAAACATCGTCTCATAATCAACAGACTGAGGTTAAAACTACTGAAATCTCTTGAAATGTACAGAGTCTTCTCTACCATTAATCATAGCTGTGCAGGAGTTACAATCAAAGGAAGCTGTTGTGCTGAAAAAGCCTTGACCCTGAATAGTTTCTTACCGATTACACCAATGCACGCTCATGAGAGCATTTCCAGTTTTTCGCGCGTTACCGTTGATATTCTGGTGAACGAAAGCTGTCATATCACCGTCACTTCAACAAATGTGTATATAGCTCATAACGAATAGAAGAGAGAAGTGTCCGGTGAGAGCTAGAAGTTCATCGACGCTGTCGATCTCTCGTCTTGATAATAAACACCCTGGTTCAGAAAACGCATCTTTTAGAGACCCTGTGAATAATCTCATGTTGGGCCTGTACCAAGCCAATCACGCAACTGTGTCGATCGGTTCGGAAAATTTGTGCCAGGGCCGTCTGTAAAAAAAGCTTTAAGACCCAAAAAGGTCGGCGACTACCTGCGGGGAAGAACTGGGAACGCCGTAGCACAGCTATCCCAAGATTCTAAGAAAAGTTAATTCGGTCAGTATTTAACGACATTCACAAGGATGGCAGTCCTCTAGTATCTAGCGGTCGCAAACGAGGATTCATAAAGGTTTGCAAAAAACAGTTACGTATGCTATGCCAAACAAGAAAACAAGTGGAAGAAGTGCTGCTGTGAGAAGCAAAATCTCGGGTCATATAAAAAAATTGAAGCCCATGGAAAATTAAGGTCTTAAATAGACTAAAATCAGATTTATCATATACCAGTCAAGACAGAACGTTTCGATAAGCAGAAATTTTAATGAAGAGAAAGCAGACCCGCTTGATTTGTATCGATTTGCCAAAACCAAAAGTTGGGTAATTAAACCGTTTATACACATAATATTTACACGCCAGTGCAGTGGGATTACACAAAGCAAATTACAAGCAAAGTAGTTCAAAGAACAGTATTAATATAGCTAACAAATTGCACTCACAACGGCGTAGAACATTATGAAGCAGGTTTATGACTGCATAAGATATAATGAGAGATTACTGCTCATATAACATTATTAATAGATCACAATCTTAAGCATTTTATTTACTGCCTATTCTTTTTAACGGCAGGGTATTTTGCGAAATATAACTATTATAATGCTGAGATATTTGCAAAACTTCGGAATGCAGGTGTCGATAGATGACAAAAGATCGGTAGAACTAGCTGAGAGAAAGACGAAACGAAGGATCCGCATGGAGTGGTGGTGAACGCGTTACTCCCCGGAAAGGACAATAGCGCGTTCGTCCTCCACCGCAAGCACCTGCGGTCCGGAGTTTTACAAATATCTCAGGACTATAATAGTAATATTAATAGAATTGCATTATTGTAAGTAATCATATGCTCACAGTGAATGAATGTGAGAGCGACGAAGGCGTCGTTTTAGGAATGATAAAGGAGATTGGGCAGGGTATAGTACTCATGAACAGTGCAAGCATTTCAGAGAATCGCTACAATAGCAACACGTAGTGATTACAATTGAGATAAGATGCTTATGATGAAAGAACAAGAGGCTTTATCTAACATTTTTCCGAACTAAGGAAATTGAATAGGTTGTGAAAGGAGAATATAAAGCGGAAGAACTTAGTGATGACGAAGCGAAGAGTGAGGCAAAGCGACAGCGATTCGCACGCGTCGTCAGAAAGCAAGTGGCACCGCTAGGAGGCGTGACTACACCCAAGCGAATTGCGAAGGTCGCCGGGCCATCTCTCCAAGCAATGTTGCAGTGCCCGATAGCGTGCTCGTTAATTCAGAAGGAGTATTAATGTAGGGCGACCACGCGAACGTTGTTCCAAGTGAATTGTGATACAGTAGGATACAGTAGGTTAGGTGGCAAAAATATTAAAGGCAAATACATGATTAATACAAGAGATGTTCAAAGATAAAGGATATTTCACGGGAATCATTCTCTATAGAAATACTGATAATTCGAAGCAAACTTTCGATGAAAGGAGAGCTCTTATAAGCTCCCAAATCGATGAATGAATCACATCAAAATTGATGTTTCGCAAATTTGCATGTTTTCGCTGCAGATCTGGGACATTCGAAGGTTTGCTGACAGTGCATCTCGCCAGAGATTAGCATTACATCGTTGCTACCCCACTCTATTAATATTGGTTTAATTTCGTTTGATTCCTTCTTGATTGTCCATTCTTCTTTCATAATTCATTAGAAGGTTTTCGCCGCTTGGTATGGGTTCGGCATTTCGCATCGCCTTTGACCTGATCATTCTTCGCTAGAATATGTTTCTTCTCTCAAGAACTATGCCCTTTCTAATTGCCATTCAAAACGACACGGCATGGAACAAAACAATTTAAGAGAACAAAAGTTGTTATCGTCTTAAGGACTTTTGTTAATTACAGCTTCCATCAAAATGAATTTCTCTGCACATGACAATTGTAAAAATGACCTGAAATTTGCGAATTTCAACAGCAGCTCGGCATATTTTCAAGAGTCAGTGGAAAAATACGAACGGTGGCAGAAAGTAAGAAAGGGTTGTCTTGTCAAAACAAAAGGAATTTTGAGCAACGTTGTGGTTGTATTTCGCTTAGTACCCTGCCATGAAATTATAGTAGGCAGAAAATAAAAAGGTATAATAAAAAAAATTTTTTCATTTTTATTTTATACGACCCTTTTTCACGTCTACTGTGCGGATCCCAGCACTTCTCACATTCGATTCATTTCCTTGCATCCATTGTCCACTAAGGTCTTTCAACTTTTACCTGTCGCTTCGGTTGCTACTTGAGGATTTTCATTTTATTTTGAATGTCGCAGAATGCTGGTCAGCAATTTTTCCTGGGGTCCTGGGATACCCGGGCTGGTGCGTCCCCAACTGTATTGCAGAGAGTGATTTTTTTCCTAGATAAGTCCAGTACTAACTTTCTAACCCTGAGGAATGAGAGGCTTGGTTTACCCGGAGCAGAATCGAACCAGTATCATGCTCGTGATGGTGAACATCACTACCACCGTGTTATCCGTTTCCTAAAGTGACAAGCACTACCCCTCCACCCAAAGAAAGAGACAAGAAACAAGAATCTAAAAGTATGCATTTTCTATTGGCTGCATACATTCACGGTGTGCTCACTGTTCATAGGAAGTTCACCTATACCTTCAGCTCAGATGTGAGGGTCTTTCCATGAATAAACAAACATAGTGAAATGAACAAATGGAATACAAAGACACAATCAAGAACACTAGCTACGGTATTCGCTGGTTTCTCCTCCTAGATGGATTCTGCAGTGATTTCACGACCAGCACAAATTTCTCTTTATTACAACTTTTTCATAAAACGGTGCCATATTTTGCAACTGTTTTTTTAAAGATTCTAGCCTATGAGAGCTAAAGTGGATATGTTGCAACTAAGTACCACATTTCTGTTGCTGGAAAAAACCAAAGCTATAAGTTCTCCTAATTAGTAAAGGTGCATTCAACACACACGAATGTCCTCAAAGTGTTAAGTTGAATCCTTTCTCGCTAGGTTGAACTAACTAGTTTCTTTCTGAGTAAGTGACTTGTTACTTTAAAGTTAAATGGTTCTACTCTTGTTTTAGCTTTGCGTTTGATCGGTGATCATGATTCTATCAACACTAGTCAGCGTTATCTCTCATCTTTCTGTCCGCAAATCTGAAATTTACAGTACTTTTGATAGGTCTATTGAGTTTGCTCTTGCAGATTCTGTTCTTTCGTCGCTTTTTCATTCTTTACACAAACTAGAGAAAAATTTTCCAAGTAGTGAAGGAGAAATCGCTTGGTTAAGTTAGAATCAGTACTAACTTCTAACAGAGCATTCCTATTTAAAAAACGACGGCCGTTTACAATATTTGCAGGTCTTCCTCCGTGAAAACTTTCATTCTTACACTACCATTATTAGTTGCAGATGCTTTGCTCACTAATCCGAGGACTCTACTGTACGTAAAGTGCTGAGTTAAGTTGGTGATTACAACTGTTTTCTCTAGGGAGAAGTGGTTCGCACGTAGTGTAACGATATTTCTTGCTCTTTATCTTGTTTCTTACACTGAAATAAACCTGCTATTTGCAATCGCATGATAAGTTCAATCCCTTCCAGGTCTTCCAGTAAATTTTAACTATTATTTAATCTGTCTCGTTCGGAGGGATGTAGAATATCCGCTGCTTTTTTTTTGCGTTGCTTGCAAGGGAATTTTTTGTCCTACTGTATAATGCATTGGCTTGAAAACACCGTAAGCCAAACTTCAAAAGAAAGTTGAAAAATTCACGAAGAAGACTTCGGTTGAAATTGTTGAGAAAGACATTTATGCAGGATAATAGAAAGCACACGGTTTAGTACCGGAGTCTAATAAAAATTGCCTAATCTAGTAGTCTTAACTTCGTTAATAACTGCTTGGTTTTTAACCTCAATTTCTACAACTTCTCTGTCTGCAAGGTTCTTCGTGACTCATGAATATACACCACTCGAAACATCCGTGTAATGATCTACGCTCCACCCAAGCCGAGTAAAGCTATGCACCCCTCAAAAATGATGAGTTGAGAATGAAAACAAAAGTATCCGCGATATACCTTGCATACTGTCCAATAGATTATGTACACAGTCCGTAGGAGTCCGTACATAAATAACCCTACATTCGCAATAATGCTGAGATATTCGCAAAACTTCGATCGTGGTTCGATCTGGCCCGGTACCAAGTTCTGCTAATATCTCAACATCATTGCGGTTGTAATTTACATCATACCCTGCCTTGAAAAATTATAGCAGGCAGAAAATATAAGGTTAACATTGTAACTCAACATTGTTTTCGGGCCCGAAGGAAATTGAAAGTAATCGCACTGCTGGAATTAAGACTGATAAGCGGTCCACAATTTGATAAGTCATTTAGCTGCAATGTTTAACTTTTATTACACCCTATTATTTTTTTACGACAGGGTATTACATGAAATACAACCACAATTACACTGGGATATCGACAAAACTCGGAGCCTCAGGTGAGCTTCGAACCAGCAACTACTTTTCTGGGAGTTCAGGTTTTATCCACTGCGCTACCGTGACCCTTTTTTTGCATTTCTGTCATCCTGTTTTAGCCATCCATAAGAGAGAAATAATAGGCCAGCATAAATTTGTTCATAGCCGATTTATGCTCCCCAAATCATTCCAGTTGACGGATTATTGCTGATAGCGCCTCTGGAGTAAAAAGTTGCTGAGTGAATGGCAAAATCACTGGGCGTTTATAGCAAGACAGAAAATCGTGTTCGAAAAAAAGTAAAATCTTGTTCAAATTCGCGCTCTATCCAATCTCGCTGTTGTCGTTCTGGAAGCATAATTGCACAGTTGAATATTATTTTCTGTCTCCAACAATTAATAAATTGCAGATTTCTTGGACCGGCCTTCTATTAACCTTGCATAGGTCAATAAACTACTGTTTTTTGATGAGCAGACGCGTGGGCGTTGGCACAATGTTTGTTAAAATTTAACGTTAAAAATTTATAGCAGTGTTCATCAAAATTTCGATATTTTGGAGACAAACTCATGGCTACTCATCAAGAAAGCAGTAACGAGTTAGAATTTTTTGCACTGCCATATAAATTAAAAAGGTCTCCTCGTAGAAATTTACGTAGTTTGTGAACCACAAGCAAGCGTATAGGGTTTTTGGTTAGAGGTGTTCTGCTATGTTCCCCTAACCCTTTCTTCGCTCGTGTGTCCCTGATCTCAATAAACCATTCCCGCGGCACTGGCAAATTAGTTCAAGACTCGTCTAGGTGGAAAAAAGCATTGACTGAATACATTGCCAGGTCACCGCAAGTCATCGGATAAGTCAGCTATGCTATGCGTTGCGTTTTTTCGCGTTTAACCACCTCTACGAAACTTAATGTCGAAGTTGGAGGCACGGCGCAAATCCTAGGAATGACTGATGAACACCGAACTCCTTGATCTTCTATCCTCTCTCATCCATATCCCATCCAAAAACACATGACATGGCAGTGCAGCTAGTCAGTCTGAGATATCTTATTTAAGCAAAGACCATAGAAAAACTACTCGTAAAAATTTCTAAGCGTTCATAAGTGCTTAAAACATCAAGCCGAAGAGCGCAAAGAAATTAAACTGACCACCTTTTGATTGTCAAACAACCAGGGCAGTGAGATGGAATAGAAGAAAAATAAGTAAAGATAATGTGTCTTAAAGTGGAAATCAAGGAATTCTAGGCTGCCACGAAGTGAAACACCGACCAGATAGGAAGAAATAATCGTATGTAATTGGTGACATCGTTGTATGGCTTTCATTGTGGACAGCGATTAGAATTGCGAAAACTGGGATGAGGTACTAGAAGAAAAAACCCTAAACGTAACCGAAATAGTTGAAATAAAAAGTAAAGTAAACTGTAAAAGGACAACAACATTGCTATGTCGATAAGCGACTGAACACAGGTCAGATTTAGTAAGAGGTGCTTCGATATGAGTTCGTCCATGTAAAAACTTTTGTCTCGTAGGAAACCTTGGAATTCTTGGTTTTTGCTCGATATTCACGTCAATTTCTATCAGTAAGAAAAACGCAGTAAGTTCTATTTCAGAAAAATCGCGCTGTATTAATCTACATTCAACGGCATTCATGAAAGAGCAAAGTTACAAGGTGGTTGCCAAATCCGCACGCAGATCCGAAGACCTGGATGGGTGTCAGGTGCAAATCAGCGAAGGCAACCTGTTACACTCTTACTCATCGCACAATGTACGATGTCGATATAAATAAATAAAATAATATTTTTTGCTGCAGCATTCTCATTCTTCTCACTCTCAAGAATATCATCTTTATCTCGGAGCTTTTGAAATCAGCGATCTACGGCTCGTTAACGTCGTTAACTGACATGTAGTCGAATGCAACGTTTAAACAGTTATCCCACGGGTTTAAGCCGAATTTGTGCTAAAAAAAAAAGCGCTACATTCTGCTCTCATCACAATTGTCCAAGTTTAAAGCAACTCAACATAAAAGTACAATAATTAGTAGAAAATGTAGAACCAAAACTTTCTTTTTCACTTAATAATCCTCTAGTATATTTGTCGTTAAGTTTTTGGTTTTTCATCTGTGAATGAAAACTCTGGAGTGTTTTTTATACCACTAGAGATTCTGTGCACCGTTCCATAGTGCTGGAATTATAGAGCTTCGAATTGATCCGATTCAGTGTCGACGTACTGGTTGGCCAGTGGTTATCTTCTGAATTGAAGCTAATGTGACAACGAGGTGGAAGCTCCAGAATGTCACGATAAAATTGCTCCATACTTACTTCCACCTTCATCATCGAGGCTATAGATTACCCATCATATCAATACAGCTTTAAAACTTTCCAAATCAATCGTTTTCGAAACAACCTTTTCAGACATCTTTCACGACTATACGTTCTTGGTTCTCAGACTGCTCGAGAATTTGTCGCAAAAAAAACCACCATACTATCCGAGAATAAAAAAAACTAGAAAACCAACTCGAAAAGGTTATTGTAAGGTGAAGCAGAGGATGAAATCCTAATGCATTGTTAAGATCCTGAAATGATCCTTGAATAATTAGTCCCTAACTCTACGCCATACAGTCATTGTTTAAAACAGGACATACTGGCTTTGAAACTTAATGAACACGTCAAACCTTCTATAAAAAGTGGGCTTCGTTAATAGGTGTTGAGGTTCTTAAAGTCTATAACATTTTGTCCAATTCCTTCCATTTTTTACTTTCTATGCTGTTCTCCAGCAAATAAGGATAGTTCATGATGCACTGACAGAGTTCATGGGAAAAAAAAAGCAAAAAACAGAAACAAATCGCTGTCGGGTGAACATGGCTCATTCGTGTGGTGTTCACTGAAGAAGATCCCGTCTCGGTACGACAAGGAAGACGCCACATAGAGATTAAGAACAACTGCGGATCACCGACTCTGATCATCGGCTCTGATGGAGACGAAGACGTCAAAACATTATCCGAAATAAATATATTTATCAGCTTCGTGTAAGCTCAGCAATTTAAATATATGTTGATTATTTTACTACCGAGGTTAAATGACAGTCGGTTTGAAAAAACTCAGAATTTCTATCCTCTTCTGATCATGCTACTATGCTTTGCCAGAAAACTCGCATTCCAATTGACACCTTATTAGCATTGGCAGCGGTAATTTAGCAAAAACGACTTTAGATAATAAATCCATGAGGAAATGGGAACGAGAAAAAAATGAAGAGTTCGAACACGTATTGCCAGAAGAGCATACATCTGTTGGATCACGTCGGTAATAGAGAACATCATAACGATGACTGTTTATACAAATTCACTGAAGTCGTGTCAAAATGGAAGGGCTCCGTGGGAATAGAAACTTTGATTTTTAGAAGTAAGCACCAAGCCCACAAACGTTTGCGTACAGTATCAAAAGAGAAGCAGCTGAGAAGAAAATTCGCCTGAAGGAAGATATGAACAAGGCGATACCCTCAAAGCAATGTGATCAACATTCGACGTCAGCGCCGACGGAGTGTAGAGAGCAACAGCAACATGGAGGAGGGCGCCAAAAATCAAACTTAACGCGATTTTTTTTATAATTTTCGAATTTTACTCACGGCCTGTTTTTTTTCATGGCAGAGCATAATGTGAAATGCAACCACAAGCGAGATATGAGCGAAACCGCTTTGCTCATTTCTCAGCATCGGTGTGTTTGCATTTCATAGGTATTCTATGAATTTTGACCTGAAAAACAGTGCCAAAGTAGCTGGTTTCCCAACCTGTACCTTTTTCGAAAAGCATTAAGATAAAAGCACTCATCGCTGATCAATTCCTCAGGGATGTGCCGTGTGCTCGACTTCACTATTTATCCCACAGGTTTTAGATGTTTTGCTACCCAAGATTCCATATACTTTAAATTCCGTAAAATCCATGCTACCTTACTTTTCCGTAGTGGCAGATAATCGTCTGATTTGGCCAGTGCAACTTTTCCACAGATATTCTGAATATGTGCTAAATCTTCGGAACTTTTACTATCTCTTCCTATGTCACCTTAGGTTTATTAAGCTTCAAATGCAGTTCATCAATTTGTTGGAGTATGTTAATTTAATATCCACACACTTTTTATATCAATAGCTTTAGGCTTCGGCATGTACTCCTTACTGCGATCAAAGACGATTTCATTCACGAAGCTGTACGACGAAATCTGAAGAAGAAAAGCGCAGAAATACATACATTATATGACAAGTCCATCGATTCTGAGACTCATTCTTCTGAATCTTGAATTGCAAATACTCTTCGACAAATCATGCTGAGGACGCTTGCTTTGCATTGAAGAAGTTTGTTCATCTTCAGAGGACATTATTTGAGTGCTCTGTTTCTTGTGCTCATTTCGCAGACCTACGGAAGTGCAAGCTCAGGTCTCTGCTGTATTACACACACACACACACACACAAGTAATGTGGTTTCGAGTAACCCCGCTCGTAGCTCGTAATCCGAAAATCATGCTGCTAGAAGCGAAAAACTGATGAACGATGTTCTTAGTTATTTAATAATTTGTCCTTGCAAATATCTCAGCGTCATTGTAGTTCTATTTCACATCACAATCTGCCATCAAAAAGAATAGGCAAAAGTAAAAAAAGTGAATATACTGTGTTGTTTTTAGTTTTCAATGTTGAATGCCTTGCTTAAATTAACGTCATGGTCTCTTCAATTGAGAATCTATCCAGTATAGTGTATCTTTCATGAATCATGTTATGTTTTAACTGGTTCTTATTTCGAACTTCTTTGTCTTGTTATATTAGTGGAGATTGCCTCTAGTTATCATGTAGTATTTGTTTGAAAGGAGGAAGTCGTCATACGAAAGACGAAAGTAAAGATGAATTGCCCATCAGCACGTATTTATACGTTGTCTAAATCGAGCAAATAAATGAACTCATTATAAGAACTGAGGAGCGGATAGTACAGTCAGTAGTACGTGATATGAGTCATCACGAGTATTGTGCCTGTTCGATTCCGCTCCGGGCCAACCAAGCATCTCATCTCACCGGGATCGCTAAATGGGTACCGGACTTGCCTGAAAAGCACTCTCTGCAATCCGATTAAGGACGCTCCAGCTCGGCTATCTCAGGAGTCTAAGGAGAATTGTTCGACCAGCATTCTACGATACTCAAGATGAAATGGAAATCCTCAAGCAGCAAACGATGCCGCAGGCAAAAGTTGGAAGACCTTCGTGGATAATGGATGCGAGAAAACCAGTCGAATGTGAGAAGTGTTATATAAACTATTATTAACTTAACCTAATACATACCGCGGCAGTGAACAATTCTGGAGATATTGTCTTGTTCTGTAGTATTCCTTTACCAATTGGTATAAGAAGTGCTAGGCTGTGTTGTAACGTTGTACAGTGATTACTGCAGTCGGTAAGAATTATTGTGTAGTATACGTTTATAATTCGGCAAATTAAGGCGAGCAGGATGGCTTTGCCTCCATGTTCCACGACGGATGATAATGTTCTCTGCAGACCTCTAGAATAAGGTCTGGATGAGCTCCATGTCGATAGGGTTGCGAAATCCATCTTTTACAAAAATTGAGCTTCATCTAGGTTTTCGGCCTTGCACACTGGGGTGATCTTTGAAAAAAGATTTTTTTGCTTAAAGGGACATTTCACAACACCATTCAATAGTTGAGTATTCATTTCTCGCCGCCTGCTCTTAAGAAACTGACGAAAATATTACCTGGTGGAGAAACTGTTGCAGCTTTCAAACTTCTAATTGCAGCGCGGGAAATAATAGTGGTGTTTTATCAGTGAGTAGAGTGCTGTGTATGACGTCATTATAGGTGTTGTCGATAGAAAGATAGTTCTACACAATTTACATTATTGAGTCCATCTAACAGCGGAAAAATGCAACTTCATATTTTCGTTGATCAGAGCGTAGTGTGGAATATTTCAGCGCCGTGGTTTCCTCGACTTTTCTTGTACTGTTTTTTGTGCTTCCATTGAAAGCCTACGCATTCGTTATTGATGATGTACTTATCGTGTGTTTCATCAAATGTCATTGTCATTCTTCAGAGTCGGAGTAGTTGTTTAATCTTGATGAGAAAAAATCTCAGTGGTACCATTAATAATGTTTTATTCACGAATCTGCTCCGTTTCCCACATTCTCTATTTGGTGCCATTTTATTAACCATTTAGAGTTTATAGTTCTAAGCTGCCCACGATTCGAATACAATTCTTGAATGCTGCTATCGCAGTCTTGGCCAGTGTCTCACGACGGCCCAAGGCTGTTCTACTATAGCCACAGGATAAGGCAACTAGGATGGATTAAGAGCGCCTCGACTTCGTTTCCAAATTAGTTTTTTTTTCTTAAATTATGGATCTGTATGCCAAACAATCATGAACTAAACTTATTTGAATTTAAATGGTTTTTGATTTCGTCGTTTTCTCCCCATGTTTATGGAATCGTTCACATATGCTTTAAGTACTAAACCCACTTCGTGTTATAATCCTCAAAAAATTTAATACTATCTTCCAACTTGTATGATTTCTGTGCTAGTTCTCCAAACAATTATTTTCACGTTTAAGACCACACTTTGATGTTTTTGTCCACAAATCCTAGCCATTTCACGGAGATTTAGGCTTTCAATATAGACCGCATTCAGCATCTTCTTAAGAATTGACAAAACATTATCCATACTGGCCTTCAATTCTGTTGCCAAAAGAGCGATAGATTTTTCAGGTACCGAACAAAAAAAAACAAAGATGATGAGAAAAAGCTGGAAGTTTCATTTAAGGAGTTCTCCGCAGAATATGCACACCAAGACTAGCAATTATAATTAGTTGAGAAAGTTTGCTTACGAGAGAGTTGTTCATGAAGAAAGAGAACTAAGAATGTTAGGCTACGAAGCCTTTAAAAACAACACAGAACATTGACCAGGATATAAGTATAAACTGGAGTAGTGAGTTTTCACAGAATATTACAACATTGGAATGCAAATGCAGGTACAACTGAAAAGTAGTGCAATACTCCGACTTTATCTAATATCTACCATACTAAATACTTCACGACTTGACCGAACCTCACCCAATCACCCATACACTGTTCATCTTTGGCAATATTTTACACGATACACTGTGCATTCCACTCCATGAAACATCGTAGAGTGATTTCATGCATGTCTAGCCTAAGCAATAGGTTACGGTGATTTACTAGAGCAGCATTTCAGTATTCTTATCCTCCCAAATTACTCTGGAATCGATTTCCCGACACCAGAGGGATTGAAGCTTTGGGGTGGCCTGGATACAGAACCGAATCAACGATTGAATCAACGAATTGAAGGGCACCTCTAATCACTACACTAAATGCCTCTTCAAAAAACACCTACAAAAATAAAAGGCTAAAGCTTTCGGCAGTGATCCAATCAACGATGGATGTATCATCCGACTTCATTGGGCATAGTTACAGATTGATTGAATGCATATCTTGTCAATAAAATTATTCGACCCATGTCGAGTTTTTGCCAGCCGATGTATCGCTTCAGTGCTGCTCACATCTCCAGTCAGATCTGGTACCAATTTTCCGACCTCGGAGGTATGGAAGACTTGGTGGGGCCTGGAGTGTGGGATCGAATCCATGTGTACTGCAGGGCGCCTCTAACCAGTGCGCTTTATCTAATATCTAATACACGCTCTATGTCTGGAAAACACCTGTATCACCTTTAATCCCGTTAATAATTGACCAACTCAATTGCTACAAGCAAAGCCCTCGTTCGTCCTCTCTAACGCAAATGCTACTAAGTGAGCTCCTTTCACAAGTTATGCACAACAGGGACAGATTTTTGGATTCACCTGGATTTGAAAACGATCATACTAAATATCTATTCAGAAACTGACTCTTCTTTAATCTGGGTATAACTAGAAAACACCTGCTCTTCCACTGATAAGCTAACACGAGGTTGGCAAACAAGTTTATTCGGCTAACTTTTCGACGTCTTCGCCTTCTTCAATAGCGGCGATCCGAGTCGATGGTTCATAGCTAGTCGTTTTCTTGATGTGGAGTCCACGTCGTCGCGGTGAGACGGATCTTCCTCAGTGGAGGACCGCTCGAATGAGGCAACCTCACCCTCTTGCGCTCTGTTAAACAGAACGGTTGTTTTGATACGACTATCCGTTGGATAGCATTTTTAACTTATTATTTGCCGCCTACTCTTTTTAACGGCAGGGTATATTGCGAAATATAACTTCAATGGTGCTGAGATACTTGCAAAACTCCGGACTGCAGGTGTCTGTGGTGAGGAACGAATGCGGAGAAGGTGAACGCGTTACTCCCTGGAAAGGACAATAACGCATTCGTTCCCCACCACAAACACTTGCCGTCCGGAGTTTTGTAAATATCTCAGCATCTTTGAAGTTATAACCGTTGGATTATTCGTTGGAAAGCAAACTACTATCAACGAAATGGTAATAGTTCCCTAGATCGACTTTCTGTCAACCTGGGCATTAGATTAAAAATGCTTTACTTTTCTTTTGTTCAGCAATCGCGAGGTTGTTATACAGCAAACGTTTACTTCCATACGAAAAACACACAACACAACAGTAGCTGACGTTTCGGCAGTATCGCCTTCTTCAGAGTCCAGAACGGCTGATTATGGTCGCATACGGTTGATGACTGCACCACTCCGAAACGTATGCTGTATAACAACTTATATGTATATACTGCATAAATACCCGCTATGAGAATTCCAAACTCTATGAAAGAGCTACAGTTCTCGATGTTCTCGTGGAGCAAGCACGAGGAGTTATTTTGTTCTTTATTCCGTTAAAGCTGACATTTCGGCGACATTGCCTTCTTCCGAGCTTGGAAGGGTGTATTCACAGCTACGCCAAGTGCTTCAATAACACATACAAAAAGATGAAAATCTGTATGGCAATCACACTATCAACAGCTTCTCGAAAAACTCATCGCTTTTTTACGTGTGCTTCAGTGAGGGAGGAAAGAAGCTGATTGTTGTCGCATATGGTTGATGACTACATGATCTCACACCAAAAGTTGATGCGAAGATAGAAGGCCAGATCGCGTATGACCTCTGGGTAATGCTCATTGCTATTCCTTGCTTGGTTCTTAGTATTTATCCAAAAATCTCCAAGTTCGAGCGCTGGTGTTTTGGTATCCTGTGCGAGGATAGTTATCGGCTCGCACACGAAGCAGATCTGTACAAAACGGAATACTGGTTTTTGTCTATAACCTATCGCTTAGTATGAGCAATTCGAAAGTTATTGACGACATATATAGAACGATGTAACATATTTTCCTTAGTGATGCACATATTCTGTATTCATCAAATCGAATGGTAGAGGAATTAGTGATAAACATCACAAATGGAAATACTTAACAGAGGCCAATTTTTCGACGAGTTTTTCTCGCAAAACTTTCCATGCGCGAACTAATAACAGGTAGGAAAAAAACTGTTAAATGCTGTGCATGTTTCTTAAAGTACTATGACAATGCGCCACCGAGGCCCTTGTTTAGTCTTCGGTTTTAGCCTAACGGTGCTATTAGCAATCCAAAAAAATCAGCTTCAACAGAATGGTCTAGAGAGCCCAAGTCGCATTTCACCTAGTTATGTTAAAGCTGCAGTCAGAATCACAGTGTTTACCTTTTATTTGTTACCTATTATTTTCTCAAGGAAGGGTAATAGCGGTTTCGAAAAGCACCTGAGGCTACGAGTTTCTCCTATCTCAGCATATCTATGGTTGCATTTCAGAGCATCCTTTGCTATGAAAAAATATTGGGCAGCAAATAAAACTTAAATATTATACCATGGTTAAAGCACAAAATTTCATCTACAAAAAACCACCATGGTTATGCATTTCTTATTCACAACGCTCGTGTTGCCATTAATTGTCCTTTTACCGAAACATTGCAACTTTAAAACAAATAATGTATGGATGTTTTTCAGTTGAGCCTGATTTTAAAAGGCTCTGGAGTTCTGGGTACACTTTAGAACCGACAACAAAATGAGTAACCCCATTATAGTATACGAAGTGGATAGAACTAATCAGCCATTCTTTAACATTCTCATAACAGTCGTCTTCTCAACAGGTACGTGAACGATACCACGAAAATAATAGCAGAACACTTTTGAATCAAACCAATATCAAAGTTTTTTGTTGTTTAGTCACACTAAGGACCATCAAAACAACCATGAAGAACCTTCTTTCTAAACAGCTTACTTCGAACGTGATTACAGTCTTCTTCTTGAGCCGTTTAAGTAGAGACATTGTGGAAGAGATCACAGACAACAACTTAAGCAAAGACTGATCTGGTTGAAGATGGCCAAGTGAGCTTGTTATTGATCTCGCAGTGCAGCTAGCTCTCAAACTTGAGTAAGTAGGCTTTTTATAAGCAACATAGTAAAGATATGGTGATATTAACAAATGTAGGTGCGGAAACTTTAAGTAACAACGGGAGCGATGTGCAAAGACGCCACAAAGAGCAAGGTTCGCTAGAAAAAAAGTGAAGAAATGCCTACGTAATATAAGGGAAAGAGAGATGTTATGCATCACTTGCTAAAAAACATTATAGCCAGGTGGAAGATCAATAGGACAGAGGAAGGAATGGGCTGACAGATCACTTAATGATTCGTCAATTGTTCGCCATTGAGTGAACCTATATGAGAGGCGATCTTAACACAAACTGGGCGCTACTAGCAGATGCTTATTTGTCGGTTTTATCGATAACAACGAGATTAGGATAAAGGTCTCTTGCTCAAGTAGAAGGGCTTAAATTTTTGGATAACAGGATGAAACTGCTTATGCCACTCACGTTTTGAAGAGTGGCTTCCTAACAAACCAAATATCTTTGAGCAGACTACGCAGCCTCCACGCAAGAGGCGGATAGCACAATTGTCGCGATGTCCGCCATCACGAGCACGGTACTAATTCGATTCCGCCCCCGGCCACCCAAGCTTCTCATCACTCCGGCTTAAGGAAATTGGTACCACCAGACTTCTCCGAGAAAGAACCATTCCCTGCAATCCAATTGAGAACGCTTCTGCCCGGCTATGTCAGGACTCAAGGAAGAATCGACTCGACCGGTATTCTACCACATTCAAGATGAAATGAAAATCCTCAAGCAGCATCCGAAGTTACACGCAAAGTGGGAAGATTTTCGTGGAAAATGGATGAGAGGAAACGAATCGAATGTGAGGAGTGCTGGGATCCGCACGGAAGAGGTGAAGATGGGTCATATAAAATAAAATAAAATATGTACGCACCATAATCATATTGTAGTACTGAAGACTATTGCCATGTGTCAATCCCACAACAGAACAATTTTATTCCAACAAAATATATCAATACGTGACTCATAATCGCAGCACACAATACTTACAAAACCGTAGATCAATCACTAAACAACTTCCTTATCAAAAATGTTGGACAGAAAAACAAATTATACAAGCACAAACAAACACAGGATGGTACACCGTGGACATTTGGCGACACCCCACTATACAGTATGTATATCATCAGCCAGCGAGAATACAATGTTATTGTCGGCATCACTCAAAACTGATAGTTGACTTACAAAGTTTATCAAGCGTCTCAACATACAGAGATGGGGAGCCGACACACACGCACACACGCACACACACACCTACATGTACATCCATACATCGAAATTCATCCGAATTCAAATACATCCACAACTATATATACACACACACACAACACACATACAGACACACACATACATACACACACGCACACATACACAAGACGCGCACAGAGATAGACAAACCTAAATACACATACCAGACCTAGATCTACATATGGAATCAGCCCTGCAATTTCGAACTCGTTAAAGAACAGACTGGTTGTGGAAGCTTATCGAGTAGTGTGAAACGGTACAGGAACATTGGCTAAAACACCATGCGACGCTGTTGGCATCATTGGTCAGAAATGAGTTAAAATTTCATTAAGAGCTGGTGGAAATCATAAGGAATATGCAGACTTATATTTTTACTGGTCCCATTGATGGTTATCATCCATCTCTTAAACTACATTTCCAATCAAAACTCCATCTAGTTAAACGTTGATGAATGAACACATAACGCTCGAGGTGTATGGGGTGAAATGCATTTGATGCAAAAGTAATGGCCGCTTTCAACCATAAACCAACATATCTGCTCATATTAAATAAACCTTAGTAGTTTGAATAAAAAGGTTTATAATCTGCAGATCTTTGCCTAAGAAACAGGTTATCTCATTCCATCAGTTCGAAATTCTGACTCTCTGGAGGCCGCAACACATGTTTCCTAAAATTTTTTACCTCAGGACTCCCATTTTGAACATGAAAGCAAGTGAGCAAGCAAGATTTCGTCAAGTAGGGCACGATTTTGTACATACCGCTCTCGCGATGGAAGCTCTAAAACTTTAAACTAGACGCACAGCTTTCTTTTCCGAAAACATTAATTCTAAACATATTTCAGGTTGAGAGAGTATTGTTAAGACGACACAGCAAAGTCTTTTTTCATAAATCTGAACAGCTCTCAACTCCTCCAATACTACAGTGAGCGAGAAATCATCGACAGAGAAAACTATCCTCGGGTGTTATGTGTTGAGAAAATGAAAAACGGAAATAGCGTTTATGCTCGTTCGGACGAGCTTTTAGGAAACCGGATAGTTCGAGGCGCTTACATCTAACAAGAGACGTTGTTCAAATTACTCGACAAGGTTAAACTTGTACGACCCGAAGCACAGGAATTATTCGGACCACGACGCAACCACACCAACAAAAAATTGTAGAGCTATTAGTAACAACGCGTACTACTGTAGTCTAGGAACGAAAAATACAAAAGAATAAGAGCCCTCAAAGCAAAACAAACTCGTAAAATGTAAGGTACTCTAAAGGACTAGACATCTAGGGAAATACATTGAAAATTTACTTTGTGTACAAAAAACGGTTTGATGAGGAAGGACACCATTATACAGATAGAAATTGGCGTTTCAAAACGTGAATAAATTGGCGAACACGGTAACACCATATTTCAGGAAAAAATCTGCTACATACTAAGATAGTCATCTGCAACAGTTACGGTATCAAATTCGCGGACGACCTTAGCACTTCGCCGGAGGGCGGCCATGTCCAATAGGGGCGATTTTTGATGGGATAGCATGTTGTGCTTTAATTAGGCCCAATGCCACCGCTTTTTCAACGGGAAGCTAGAAAATGACCGCGAAATTGAATGCCTCAATTAGACAGCTCCATCGTACTACTAAGAACGTACTTGTTTATGTGGGAAAACGGCAACATGACATTTGATACATGATTGTGCTTCGTTGGCTACCGAATTTTGACTGGTCCATTTACGTTTGCATTGTTGACACTGAAAAAATCAGCTCTTTAGAGAAATTCGTATTATTTTTAAAGCCATAACAATAGTCAGTGATCAACTGAATCGTACTCCTAATTTAAGCTAATAAATCTTAACCCTCCCAAAGGTTTACACCGCCTCATCGTGGCTGGGTGGTGTTCCTGGGTGTAGGACTGCAATGTACAGTGGGGATTCATCCCTTGGTAGGTTCCCCTAAGTTGAAAAAAAAGTCCGGCGTTTCCATCAGAAAGCCTATTTGAGAGTAAACCAATACCAGGATCCACCACCGTCCTGGTATCAAAGTCGAATAGTGGGAAATCTCCCTTTGATCCACAAAGGCTGCGACTACTTGTGGTGGTGGAAACCTGGGGCAGACTTTGACCAGGCTGACCTCGGAATTCCAGGAAACCACAATGGTTTAACCAGCAAATCTCCGAAAAACAGAGATTATGCTGAGGCCCGCACAACCAGTGAGGACGGGCTATTCAAGTATCAAGTATCAAGCAATAAATCTAAACAACGTATAACCGTATGCGTTATGTACTCAATAACAATGGTTCATGACATTTTTTGAAAGTCCGTTTCCATCAACGTACCTGGAACTCCCCATAGCATTTCTTCCGTCCTTGATATGGTGTCAGCTCATCGTATGGGGTACTGAAACGCTGAAACACACATATTTCCTTTTATATCGAGCACAACCATTTCTCTATCAACAAGAGCAAATTTGAAAATTATTACATGAGTTCTGGGACGTTCAACTAACACACATTTACATGCCCATGTCCATCATAATCGAAATATTTCGCTAAACAACAGTTACTGTTATAAAACTCGGCGTACCTGTTCAATGTATCTCGCTGCTTCATCCCTCTTATCCTCCCTCATCCTCGATGCTCGCAAATGAGCACAGTCAAATTACGAGTTTCACACACCTATGTTACTTTTCTAATAAGTAGATCCGAGCCTTCCATCGTTTTTTCTCTGTACAGAATATTCATTTCGCTGTGGTACACACTTCGAATGATGTCTCTACGATCTGTACACACTGTAGTTGTTCCATGATCCAACATCACCAATCTCACAAACTAAATCTGTCCCCCCAAAAAGTCACAAAGTAGTCACTACAACGTAACTGTGGAAGTAGCCTGACAACCACACATAAATTTGGCCTGTACATAAGCCATATTTTGGCTTAAGGCAGGTAAAAATTTACCATTTAGTAGCATACTTAGCAATACAGACTTCATTTCGAGGAAGGCATAGCGTAGTGGTTAGTGATGCCGTCGATCAGGGAGCAAAAGCATTACTTCGATCACCGTCCTAACTCTCTCATCCAATCCACGTCAAGACGCTTTAGCTCGGTTATCTGTACGACTCTAAGGAGAATGGACTCGACTAGCACATTTGTAAAGAAGATAAAATCCGCGAGCAGCCGAAACAACAGGCGAAATGTTCGACGCCCGCTGTGAACGATGAATGCGAGAAAAATGAAACGAATGCAAGGAGTGCTGGGATCCGCAAAGTAGGATGTGATGACGGGTCATGTAAAGAAAATAACAAAAATAGTCTCCGTTTCAATAGCACAAATAAATATTCATTCAGCAGTACAGTAAGTAGTAAATAGTGGCACACATACCATACATACTCATAGAATGATAGCGCAATGTCTCTTCGACAACCCTGCCATGTACAAAATACTTCGAATCCTCTATTTATTGCGAGTAGATTGTTTGTCGTCAAGAAACCAGAAAGCCCACAGCCGACGAAAAGTTGCGCGTAGTCCGTCGGGCTAGCCACGCAATACGGTAGCCGGAGCGGAATGTGTTAACAAAGCGTGAAAAGAACGAACAATATCGTGTATACTCGGTGAAGTTGTGAGTAATAAACAGCTGCAAAAATTCATCCTGTACGTAATTTTGAGCTTAACTTTTAATGAAAAGTTTGCCTCGACAAACTTCCAACAGAATTTAAATCACGGTGATATAAAGCTGGTTAAAATAGCACTTTCAAGATAACAAATTAATATAGTTTTAACTAGCTGAGAGAAAGGCGAAATGCAGGACCTACACACTGTGGTGCTGAACGCGGTAGTCTCCGGAAACAGCAATGACATGTTCGATCCCCACCGCCTACAACTGCGGTCCAAGGTTTTGCAAATATCTCAGCATCATTGTGGTTGCAATATTGTTTCATTTCATGAGTTCGAACATCGCCGCTCTCACAGAACCTCATCAAAGCATAGGGCCTAGAAGACCTTCCGAACGCATAGTGTGGCGATAGTTCCGAAAGTTTCACATTGAAGAAACAAATCTCAATGAGAAAAAAGTTCGAGGGTGCTATTCAGTCCATATTTGAATCGACGATCGTCTGAAGATGACAATCGAAGCTGGCCTTTGAAAAGCCACTTAAGAAGTTGAAGAAGGTTCACTAAATGTAGTGAAATCAATAATCACAATGTCAACCTTTTATTTACTGCCTACTACAATTTTTTACGGCAGGGTATTATGTGAAATGCAACCACAAAGATCCTGAGACATTCGCAAAACTCCAGAACGTATGTGTTTACGGTGAGGATCGAACGTGCTAACTGCTCATCATTTAGAAGACACCGGATGGTGAAATAGTTCGATGAGCATGGGTGCCACACGAGTTGAATGAGGTGCAGAGAAACGTCGCCACGCAAAAAGGAACCGTTTATCTATTGCGTTAAGATGTAGAATGATAGATTACCCTACAAAACAACTTACGTCTTTCACCACAATGTTTGAACCAAAATGAGGCCCCTCTAAACATCCTAAAAAACCTACTGAAACCAAAAGACAGTTGTAGCAACTGTTTCACGGCCTTGAGTCTGAGTAATCTGCCATTAATTTTTGAACGCTGGTGAAATGATCAAAGAAGTAAATCATTCTGATAAAACCGATAAAGTGCATCGAAACTTGTAGTATATGCATTCAGCAATGGTTGACACTTTAAGCTCGACATGTACTGAGTACAATGCGCCATGCAAATGTAATAACCACAACCAATTTTAAACTATCATGTCCTAGCTCATACTGAACATTGTCGACTGAAATGAAAACAGTAAAACTGCACAGGTCTTTTCCTAGATGATAACAGTTCTTCTCGTTGTAAAATGTCAAAACTCTGAGTTTCTGGACTCCAGAGAACGTAGTTCTCCACCTTTCTTCGTCAACGCTGGTATTTCGATGATCCGAACAATTGAGCAGTAGCGATTCCGCGGGACAAGATGCGATATTGTCTTCAGTGTACCATTGGTGCTTGTGACTGCGGTACTTGGGTAGTTTTAAAAAATTAGACTTTTTCTGCAGTTTTCTTGGGATCCCAATTCCAAACGTGTTTAAGAATGCTTAAACAATATTTGATAAAAACTACATTTACTATGACGATGATAGAGAAAAGCCTTTCTTATAAATCTACGCAGTTCTAAATTCCTCAAATACTTTCATAGTCGAGAAACTGGTGCCAGTTATAGAAAATCGAGCTTCAGCAGCGATGTGTTAAAAAAAGGGCTTTCCTGCACAACAACTTTCGACCACAGATTGCTCAACTAAGGCTGCAGAAGTTGAGCAATTGAGCCACGAAAGAATGCCTCGTCAAACATATTCATAAGATCTTCTGTGGATGAAGCATCATCTTTTTAAGAACCCCGAGAACTACTTTTAGGACAAAATATTACAACATTTCAAAACCGATTTTCCTTTAACCTCAGTTCCTTTAAACTACGAAAACGAAATGCACAACACAATTGACACATTAATCAATATGTATTGTTTCCTTGATAAGCTTACACGAGGTTGATAAAAAATTTTTATTCGGCTAACGTCTCGACGTCTTCGTTTTCATCAGAGCCGATGATCGATTATCCGGGAAAAAAAAGTTACTATTACCGGACAATCACAGCTATCAACCATCAGCATTCTGCATAAAAGGGCATCACCGAGTGAGTATGCTTTATTCGAGAGATGGTCCGCTGAGGAAGACACAACTGGATACGAAGGCGAAGAGGCCGAATTGAGACAGAGAAGAACCGTGGACTACCGACTCGGATCATCGATCGAATCTGATCACTCTGAAGCCGAACACGCCGAAACGTTTACCGAATAAAAATTGTTTATCAACCTCTTGCAAGCTTATCATACTCAGAATACGTGTTAAAATATTACAGCAAAACGTTGCCAAAAAATTCATATTTTCCAGAACCCCAGAATACTAAACTATTCGAATCGACGAGGTTATGGATTGTTTGCAAAAATTTGTCGTCCATAAGGTCAATATTTTGACTGATAAGGCTACGCTTAATCCAAGTTATAGGAATTCAAGGTTACTATCTAAAATTGGCTATTCTTTACGACTCACTCTCCATGAAATGACGAGCCCCTCTGGAGGATTTTAAAAATGTTATTTGTCAAGAAGTACGCCAAGTTTAAATAAGCAACAACCATATTGCAATAACCTTTTTGTGTATGCTCATCATGAAAACTACCAACTTAACTTATCAACTTAGTTCACTTTGGACTATGTGCGGATGGTATGAAGATAGAAATTTACTTCCTTTCACTTACCACCGTGCTTGTCTCCAGACTTCATCCAGAATTTAACCGCATTCATCTACCAATTCACAGTTAATTCCACATACTTCGCTAAAGAACCGCGCTTCTACGCTCTTCTGCTAACACTATGGTATGCAGCACGTCTTAGAATATACTCGATTCCTCTTATTTTCTTAGCTGGTCATATGATGGTTGCGTCCTTTTTGAGAATAAAACGAGTATAATGAACAATTTACTAGAACCTACCATTGGACAGTCGGAAATATAGTGACCGGTTCGATAACAGATATGGCATTGATACTTGATGGGAGGGGCTTTTTTCGGTGAACACAACAGCTCTTCGAAACCAGCAATTTCGTCCTTACTGAAACCGTCCTCAAGTGCTAAGGGAACAGACGCACTTTCCTGAAAAGCAAAAATTTATTCGACTATACTTTCCTAAGGCTAACGAGACATACGCACCATTCCAAATGCTCGTTCGCTCTCTGCACTAATATCACATGAACGCAGAGTTCATCAATTCCTCTGCACATTAATGATATAGTTATAGAATAATACGCTTAGATATTTCTTGGAAACAACAACATGAAACAGATAAAATCTTCCAGACTGCAGAAAACGGAGAGCGACTTAAAAAGTTGCATCTGTGAGTCGCAAAGAAATGGTGATTCGAAACAAATAGTTTCCTGAACTAGAACCTGTCTAAGGTAGTGAAGTGGTTTCGGTAATGTCAAATTACAGTGTGAGCATGATATTAACCTCCATTCAGAGTTACCCAAAGTAAGAAATGTTTCGTAACAATTTTATCCGGACTATCCGTAAAGTCCCAATGTCGTCATCGTGCTGTAAAAAACGCTGCCGCAAGACAATATTCCATCGATAAAGGTAGGCAAATATAAATAACATAAGTGATGGCAAATTGGGAACGTCTTCCATCAATTGTCTCAAGGATCCGAGAGCATGGCTACTCATTCAGTCAGAAATATAAGACAAATGGAAATTGTGGTGTAGACCGACCAAACGCCTGATAAATTGAGTGTTCAGTATAATATGTTTATCCAAATATTTTCCTTACTTGCAATAACCAGCCGGTTAGTCGGGAAGCTAGGGGATACGTCGTTAGATTGTTGAATACGGAGGTCAATCACGGACAGAGACGACATACAATATATATCTCTCAGAGGCAACAGGCACGTCCATAAAGGTTTTCGAGCATTTCACGTGTTGTTTCTATTGATACTTGAAAATTTTGTCTTCCTTATGAATACCGTAGAGTGTTGGTCGATTTGATTCTCCTTGAAACCTTGGAGCTAGCCGGGATTGACGTGGATTGGAGCAAAACGTTGGGGGAGGTGGTCGAAGGAAAATCTTGTTATCTGATGGACTAGATCACTTCTCACTACGCCATACAATATAATGTACTACAAGAAACCTTAGCACAGGAGGAGACGAAAGGGCTCGGAAATCTGCGATAGGATCAAGGACGAAACTAACTTTACGCATAACCAGGCGCTCGCTGATAATGGGCACTGCAGCAGTGAAAGTATATAACACGATGTTGTTTACTTTAATACATATCACCTGAACATGCATTGAATACAATGCATCTATGCGAAAATGATGGTCGCTTCTGAATTTAGACGGACATGAATAGCTTTGCTCATAGTGCTCAATAGCTTTCTATTAAATGATTCCAAAAGATGAAATTCTGATTTTCTGCATCATACTAAATATATCCCTTCATTTGTCGCTCACTGTTTCCCGTATTTTAAATAACCGAGCGATTGAATAGGTATTTGGCCCACCAAGAGACGTTTTCGTTTCCCACTATATCGGCGGTGTGTGTAGCTTTCGCACTTGCATCGAAATTTTCGAGCGTTTAAATTTCGTTCTCACTTCTTTGATAATTTAAACGTCGAACAAATTTAAAGTTTAAAGGATGCTTTTAAAAACTTATCATATGCTCGAATGGAGAGCTGAGGACCCTATAAACTGTGAAGGCCTCAACTATCCTGGCAACCGAGGAAATTATCCACAGTTACAAAAAAAACCATCTCCAGACATTGCGTTAAAATACACATTGGAACATATAAACACTTCAACACGCAGCTCTGAACTTTGCTTTCCTGCTAGCAACTCTATCTTCTTTCTATTACAGCATCAGCAATAAGTCATTGGAAACTCTTCAAACACGCTTTAATAACAAAACACATGTAGACTTCAAGGAGGTATGTCTCCTAGTCATAGACGATTTATAGTCATAGTCCTAGTCAGGAGGTCTACTACCACTGAGTTGCTCAGTGTTGACTTCAGCTTTGTCACGAAGTTTCTGCACGATAACACAATGTTTTTCGTACTCCTCGAGCGAGCAGAAAGCACTGGAGAGCTTTTGCACACGAAAGGGAACAAATCAATTCAATGGTGTCTATTCTAATCGACTGTCTCTCACCACATTTGTGAAAACTCTCAACATCTAGAGCAACTCCTATTCATTATCGGACGAAATCCTTCGTACTTTAGAAATGGCATATCGAGATTGAAATGAAAACTGGTCATTTACGACACTGTATCACAAAACGCTCTCCTAAGGTTGGCACCACATGACGTTTCTAATTTCAACGCCTCTGCAGTGAAATGCAAGGACAGCAGTTACTACGAATAGCCCCCTCTCCCTATTAATATTGGGATAGTCGTACACTTAATAGATTTGTATAAGAGCCCATGTGTTTATTATTATCTGTCGCATTCAATAAATGTCATAGGATTGATGCAGTTTAAAACACAATAAAATACAAAACAATATACACACGACGACACCAGCGGCTACAAAAGTGTAGATCGTTTTCTATCGGAAACGAATCTAATTAGGTTTCAAAGTGACTAATTGGAAATATTCGCCGTAATGTTGTGGCTGATCAGTAGGAATTGTCAGACAACATTCCGATTGATTTTCCAACAAAAGAAACCTTCATAGATTTACTTGCGACAATGCAGCCAGTTTTCAAACAGTAGTGACTCATTTGTTAATCACGAAAACAAAACGATGAGACAACTTAGCAATAACACGAGAACGGTATCATCCTATCTCAACCGTTAACTAAGGAGAAACAAACCGTAAGTTTAACCCTGTTTGGGTCTGATGATGCAAGACCAATCCCAAATTGTGCCGTCGATTCGTCAATGCTGACAATGCCGTCCGAAAACACCCGTTGAATATGCGATGGCAATGAAAGTCCTGAATAAGTTGAAATTCAATGTAACCGTAAAAAGATATGAAGACCAAAAAATGAAAAAGATTCGTACTACTATAGTTTACTGATTTAAACAGAGACCACTTAATTACACATGTACATGAATAGTAAAAGGATGAAGGATAAAGCTCTCGGTGTTGATCAATCCCTGAGGGATGCGCCATGCATTCAACTTCATTAAGTTGTTTGCAGGTGATTGAATGCATCTCTGGCCTTTACAATGACTCGCGGTGGCCTACCGATGTATCGAGCCAGTGCTGCTATCCTCCCAGATAAGTGGCACCAATTCTCCGACCCCGGATGGATGGAAGGCTTGGTGGACATAGGGCGCGGGAATCGATTCCACGTGTGTGTTGTAGGGCGCCTCCGACCACTGCGCCACACACAGTTAGTAATACATCGATAATAAACGAGTTCTTCTAATCACTTGATGACCAATTCCTAAGATAAAAGTTCACACTAAACTGCACATCTCCTGAATGCTGAACAGAAAACGAGATCGATCAACGTCTCATTCAAATTTCGCCAAACGGTCAAACAATTTTTGAAGTGCCTAATCAGTTAAACAACAAAGATGCCAAGGCAGAATCGTAAGCGAATAGAAGGGTTTTAAAAAGAGGCAAACAAACCAAATAAAAGAATAAGTTAAAAAGTACACCTCCGAACGGTTCTGCACATTGTGGACTGGCGAGTGGAGTGCGACCTGGGGATCCATACCCAGATGACGAACCACAATCATCCGATGGTATCAGCTGTGCTGAGGATGAAACCCATTGACGTGCCTTAAGCCATTTCAAGACTTCGATATAGTAAAATTGTTATCACTATTCTTTTAAAAATCATTCGCACCCATTGGCTAGTAACTGTTAATACGATGGGTATGTCTATTTCAAGTAATGGATTTTATGTGCATAGATTTTATTTCAATAACTGTAATGTCAAGGTGGAACACAACCAGTGGCCATTCGTGTGCGCAAGGTCGAAGGTTCGCTTCCCAACTTGGGTTAGCCAGGCCTAGAATTCAGTAAGAAACTTAGCAAAGATTAAATCCACACAAATTTCAGCGAACACGAAAATCGAAAAAAAAAACTTAAGCGCCACACGCTTTTTGAGGTTGATTAACATATTGACTCTTCTTCTTCTTATTCTTTCATTATCTGGTCTTTATTCCCATCACTGGAACCTGTGGTGGTGAAAATGTTTCATTTTCGCTTCACGAAAAGAAAAACCGAAAATCATTATACCATTGTGAAGACTAAGTACAACTGCCATATCTGTAAAACTAACGCGAAATTGTGAAAAGAAAAAAGGCATAAAGCCAAATTGTCTACAATGCTTACTGAATTCCCACCCATTCAATATTACAATTTTTTTCATAGCAACGAATTGAGAAGGAAAGTAATAATAAAGCCAGTAGAGAGACAGGCTAAGGACCCGTATGGTGTGGTGGTGAACGTGCTAGCCTCCGTAAAGGGTAAGATCGCGTTCGTTCCCTACCGCAGACACTGCAGTCCGGAGTTGTATAAATACTTTATCGTTGTTGCGAAAGTAATAATAGTTGACAGAATCTAAACAATCCTTATCTATATTCTACCTTTTTACGAAGAATAAATTAGTTCTCAATAAAAAATAGAAGAATTTCGGTGACAATGTTGGAATCGATTTAAATTTTGGCAAGTAACGGTAGGGGCTTTAAATTAAACATCTAAATTCGTTGGTCTGCTCTTAGAACTGAAGAACTTCAAGTTTTTCTCAAAAAGCAGTTTCGTGGCCACGGTTTCCCGGAAATATATAACATACCCGCTATACCACATAATACGTTCCTATAGCCCAAGTCGTTATCGCAGGGAATTTATTTTGGAATCGACTAAAGGACAAAAGAGTTCATTTAAAACCCGTACTCTGAAGAAAACTTCCACACTAGAGATAGAATAAAAGTCAAAAGAATTTGAGTGGGGAAGAAACAAGGATAAAGAATAGAGAGATTATTTCGCTATACTAATCAAATCAACGCTGCACAGAATTCATCTCACAAACGGAAATTCGCTGAAAAGGTGAATGTGAAGTGGAACCGTCACTGAAAATTCATTTCATTCAAGCCAGTGCCCGTTATTCGATCAAAATCGAAAAGACGAAAGTGCTCGGTGGCCTGGGAACCTGCCGAACCTGGAGACGTATGCTCGAAAATAACGGGTTCCTATTGAGCCAAACAAAACACACCTTACTAAAACCGAAACGATGGAAAACGACAAAATGCGGAAAAACAACGAAAGAAATAAAAATACCGAGCGAAAGATTGTGTGTTTCTCACCTGATCTTGCTTTGGCGACAGGCTCAGCACGTCCAGTGCCAATCTATCGTATTCGAACATGTGCGAATTCTGAAAGTTTTCAGGTGAATTCTCTAATAAAAAGGTAAGTAACAATAAGTAACAAGTCTCTAAGAAGAATTATTGTGTGGGTGCAACGACACGATATCGAAAACCAGTTTCACTAACAAATGACGCGAGTGTCGCTAAAAAGACAGTAAAGGAAACTCAGACTGCCAAACAACAGAAGCCATTGGAGGCAGACATAAACGATGGTGGAAAAGTGCGGAAAAATAAAGTATACGAAAACAGAAGAACGACGTTCACGACAACATTTACACGTGATTCCATCTTAAACAGTACGAACTTCTCTACGCGGTAAGCAAAAGTATTGGAAGAAGAGTGTAGCACCTATGGAGACAAACAAACACACGACACTTCAGTACCATGTCAAACAGAAAAAGAAAGACCCATAGTACTAACCAGTACTGAAAATATGTGCTACAAAACAAAAGAAGGAAACAGAAGATGATTAATCGATCGAAATGAGAAGCTTTTGCTTATCAGAGATTCTGCATTCCAAGTTTCCCTTACGGCGTATCAACTTGATCTTCTAAGAAAATTGCGACCAATTTTTGGGCTATTCGAAACACTCCAAGCCTTAGGAGTAAACTGGACATACAACCACCAACATGCATAAGCTTCGATGTTGACGAGGACAGCACTAGCAAGATTTTCGGGTTAATGATAATTTTGAGGAGGGAAATGTGAAAAACGTTGGAAAACACACGATAGTCAGGAAGCTAATTATCTGAAAGTACCCATTTTCCAAATTTTCCAACGTTAACATAGCAGAAAAGAACCGACGAATGAAATAGAAGGAGAATTCTCGAAAAAAAGTGGTTAATTGGAGGACCAATTGACTACGTCTTCGACTCAGCATTTCCTAGCCATTGGTAACATGATAGCATTGTCCATACGTTTTTGTTCCATACTACCTCAAAAAGCTCGTCTTTCTTTCTTCCTCTCTCTCTCTCTCTCCTTCTGTCTCTATCCCATCACTGCCACTCTTCCTCTCTCCCACTATTTCTTTTAAAAAGCATGAAAACTATCGCAATTCTTATATAGACCTTTTTGTTCCTATCATTTCTGGCAAAAGCACCTACAGGTAGCTTGCAGCCTTGACCACAGCAAGAGGAACAAAACTTTGCCTCTTCTAAGGTAGACGCACGACTTTCGATTGAAAGCCACATCGAAAGTACAGGTACAAATGTGAACCAAACGCTGTACAACAGATGCAGAATTACCACTTCTTGAATCTACAGATGTGGATTCAATTTCCTAAACAAAACTTTTAAACACGCGATGTACGTTGTAACTATCTAGAAACGTGGGTTCACTCATAGAACAGAAATCAGTTAAGAAAATTCTCGGTTCTTTAAAAGGCTACACATTACCCTTGTCCAATTCATGCTTGTCCCAGAATTTTCTAAGGCTCGTAATAGTGGATGTCTAGGGCAGTGTTCACTCGATAGGTCTTGAGGGCAACCGGAGGACGACTTCCGTTAGAGATTCGGTTAAGAGTGATGTCAAGTGCACAGAAATAAAATCACCGACTCCATGGTCGAAATTCTTTACAGGGAACTTGGAAGAAAAATATGATATTCAGCGAGTGCCTGGACTGAACAGAGGGCATTGGGTTGTCCTTGCACGCGACAGGGACAATTGTAGATTTCCAGGCACTCGCTGGAGTTACTCGATGATTAACAAGAGTGCAGGTGCTATACGTTGCGTTTCCAGAAATAAACAGTTGCAAAGGTTATATTAACACGGGTTACAGAATATATGTGTGATATGTCGTAATAATGATGGTGAGCTAATGAACCGTTCACGAGAAAAACGATATGGAAAGTTAAATAACTTTGATAAACGATATGGTGCTGATTAACTGATTCATACAAAGAGAATCGGGTTTCAAAGTTTCGATCTCCACAGAACGCCTGGCATCGGCAGTTCAGAAAAACAGATATTGGAAATGAAACGCCAATGGATAGTGGGTTAGTCATGGACAGTGGACTACGAGCATCAATGACAACGAATGAATAAAGCACAGTTTAGAATGGAGTTTTAAAAAACGCCATTAATGGCAGTCTCTGACGAGAGGAACACAGCTCCCTAGTGCGTTTACTGATATCCTCACTTCAATCTGTGCCTCAAAATAAAAGTTAGAAACTGAGCGATGGGCTCAGACTTGCATATTCCTGACGACGGCGTTTTCTTGCATATGAACATCTTTCGGTCTTTTAACGGGATTTCCATAAAACTCCCAGTACCTTCCACAAAAATGGTTTTCCTAGCTTTTCCAATATTTATTTTGAGATCCTCTTTAAGAGATACTAGAATTTTTTTTGACTGACCGCTTAAATTTCTACATAAGTGATGGTTAAGATGAATAGAGATTATTTAAAAATTTAAATAAGTTTCTTTTTCAAAGTTTCACTACACTTAATAATAATTTTCGGAAATAACTAGAAGCGACCAGTATGGAGACGACAGAGTGAAGCAGTTATAGAGAACGTGAGCCACAATTGAGTAGAAAAAGGACAAATACCCATAAAACATCTGCTGATGCAATGACTCAGATAGATTCACTAACATCTACGAGTCCTAATGGACCTACGATACCCACTACAATCTGGATTAACTCAGTCATAATTGAATCGAAGACCAATAAAGGACAGACATTAAACATTCTGTTTTGAACAGCAATACATTTTGTTTCCTGCCCTCAATTGACAGCCAACACGTGGAGGCTTACGATGAGACGAATAGTACCGTGAGCAGAGTTTCATTTATGAAGTAATGATCAACGTGAAGTCTCATCCGAAAAATGTAAAGAACACGACGATTCAGATGCATAAAAGTAGAATAGGAAAAGAAAAACAGTAGTAGGACCCGCACGGTGTGGTGGTGAACGCGTTACTCCCCGAAAAGGACAATGGCGCGTTCGTTCCCCACCTTAGACACCTGTGGTCCAAAGTTTTGCAAATATTTCAGCAATATCGTGGTTGTATTTCGCTTAGTAACTTGCCGTGAAAATTGTAGTAGGCAGAAAATAAAAAGTAAAACATTGTGATTACAAACAGTAGCTTCACTACTAGCTTTGCATTCTTTCGCTTTATCAGCGTCACACCAAATTTACCCTTCAGAATAGTTAAATTCGACTAAAATAACCAGGAATAACCTCCGCTTTTAATAAGGATAACTTAAGACCTTAAAAGAAATTTTTTGAGACGAAAACTAGGCGAATATGAATAGTTGTCGTAATACAATAGTATCAGAAGAAGTGAAAATCAATAAACAAAACGAACAATTGACCAATGGTCGCGATTTTTACTCTGATATGGCCCGAGAAAAAGTTGAGAATGATGACGTCTAGAGTCGGTGCCGCCGAGTGGCGTGGAATAGAACTGTCGTCGGCCGCTCATTCACATTGAGAAAATAGACAGCGAGAAAATATGCGATGTTTAAGGAGAGAAACGAGCCTAAAAACGGAAAAATCTGAAAAGAAAGTACTGAGGTGCTGCGATTAGCTCAGCGGATTCATACTGACCGACACTGATCGTGCTACTCTGCTAAGTGAGCATGAAGGAAATCCTTTGAGGGGCTTTTTTTCGCTGTGCTTAACTCTCTATAATATTGTATACGACTCGATGATGAGATTTGACCTTCTATATTCCGAAGACGAACATAAAGACAAGTTCATGACTTCAGCATTGAGTTAAAGGGAGACAGATCAGAGTAGCGATTTGATAATGTAATTATTTCAGAGAGGTAAACGATTCGGCGAAAAGCCTCACTTAGTTTTCAATTTACAAAACAGACACCCATGACAGGACTTGGGATAATTATCGTATTAAGAAAGAGAAGACGTTAGGGGCAAAAACAATAGAATACTAGAAGGTCCTCCAATAATATGACCCAAACAAGAACGGCTTCAAAATGAAGTTGATGAAAAGGATGATTAATGATTATTGAGACAATCAATACGAAAACATTTTGTTACATAACATGGTATTCTATTTGAAACTGTACAATACACAGAAATCGTGATTGGAAGCTGAGAAAACCATATTAATTCAAATATTCCACGAACGATAGACCAAAGTTGACATGACGCTTGTAAAATATTAGGACACATAAAACGTAAGGTTCAAATCCATGAGATAGGAAAAGTTCTTTTCCTGATGCTTCGTGTTTTCTCATCAACAAAAATTTAGATCTTTATAAACAAAAAGAATATTATGATAATACGTCTTCACACATCGCCGGTCCTGGTCCACACTTCATTAAAACTCGTATATAATGCTGAGACATTTGCAAAACTCCGCACCGCAGGTGTATGCGGTGGGGAACGAACGCTCGCTGTTGTCCTTACCGGGGAGCAGCGCACTTCACCACCATACCATCCGGGTCCTTCGTTTTGCCTGTCTCTCAGCTAGTTCTATCGATCCTTTTGCCATCAGCAATCACCCGTCAACGGGATTGATCTGGGGAGCCCAAATCGGCATTGAATCCAGTTAAGCTAAGGCTTAGTTATAATCACAATCTTAACCCTTTTATTTACTGCCTTTTTCTTTTTAAACTGGCCGAGAGACAGGCAAAACGAAGGACCCGGATGGTGTGGTGGTGAAGTGCGCTGCTCCCCGGTAAGGACAACAGCGTGCGTTCGTTCTCCACCGCATACACCTGCGGTCCGGAGTTTTGCAAATTTCTCAGCATTATATACGAGTTATATTTCGCAACATACCCTACCATTAAAAAGAAAAAGGCAGTAAATAAAAGGGTTAAGATTGTGACTTCATTAAGAATTGAACAGCCGAATTACCAATAATAAATGTGCGGTTTTTCGAGGCAAAGATGCTGCCGGTAAGATTCAGATGATTTATGGAGGTCGACGTTTGTGAGGAAAAAAGGGAAAAAGGGGCGGAACGAGAACAACGAGTCAATGGACGTGGGTCAGCAGTGTCGACGACGACTCGGGACTCTTCTGCTTCTCGGATCGCAGGTAGTAGTGACCTGGACGGCTCGAGGACGACGTGTTGCCGTCGCCGCGTGACTGACTGACTTCGCTGCTCGGCTCGCTTGTCGCACATTCGAAGAATCAATGTGTCAATACTCATAAGCCGAATCAACTGGAATTCTCTCCAAAAACAGCCATCAATTCAACGCTATACGCTGGGCCTAAGAAAGCAGTTGTTTCGTGACATAACTGAAGCCACTACTGAATCTGAAGAGAAAACTACACTTGAAACGTTGCTCGGCGATTCACTACCAATCCTCATATTACACAACGGTAAGTGAGATGTTGCAATTCTATGATGAAACGGCCGTATCAATACGTCATACACTTGACAGTTTGCAAATAAACAGTCCACAATGCGATATGATGACTTTTCATTTCGAACTTTTTCACGTATGAAAAAAAAACGCCAAAATAAGTTGGACCATGGATAAATCGAATCCAGTCTCATTATTCTAAAAAAAAACATGTACAGTCAAGAATCCATTAAGCCCATCACACTACAGATTAGTGCATTTTGAAAGCCGCTTCTGTCAGCCTTTACTCGAACCAAGCTAGGTAATATCAGAGTCAACTAAAAATCAATTAACACATTTACGAACATGCGGGTCTTTTCTTATAACTAGTGATACTTACTAGATACCTATAACAAGAGTATTTGAAGAGTTCAGGATTTAATACGCTCGTACGGAAAACTCTACCATTTCAAGGGTATTTATGTAACTTCTGCGGAACAATACTCCCACTTGTAAAGGACACGTAAAAGTCCTAAGACGAGTACTGAAAATGTTCACTCTGATGAAGGTGGCACTAAGATATCTGAACCACCTCAGCGACTCCCTTTGCTTCGCTCCTCGAAATACGAGTCTCAATGATTAATTTAAAAAAAAAAATAAAGCTTCCAACGTTGATCAATCCCCGAGGGATGCGCCATGCATTTGACTTCAATAAGCATAGTATCTGGCCTTTACAATGACTCGCGGTGGCTTACCGATGTATCGAGCCAGTGCCGTTATCCTCCTAGATAAGTCTGGTACCAATTTGCTGACCCCGGAAGGATGGAAGGCTCTGTGGGCCATGAGCGCGAGGATGTCTGTTCAAAGTTGAAAAGTTAACTTATATTTGATAGTGTGTAACGTGAATATGATTGTTCCATTAACGAACACATCAGAAAAGCAATTCCACTCGTCGACCGTCGAAGTCACCAATCAACGTCGACGCCTCCAGTCGTATGACACATGTTATCATATCACATCCCATCACTTCCTTTTTCACATCATAACTTGCCGTGAAAAAAATAATAACAGACAGTAAATAAAAATCAAACATTGCGATTTCGAAAATGGCTTCAGCGTAACCGGGTTCAATGCTGATTTGTGCTCCCCAGATCATTCCCTTTTGACGGGTGACTGTGATGGCACTATTAGGTATAAAAGTAGCTGAGAGAAGGGCAAAGCAAGGGCGTCATTGGTGCACTGGGTAGCACGTGGACTCTGGAAAGGGTAACCGCGGATTTTAATCTGGCGTGAGGTTCATGTTTTGTAAATATCCCAGCACCATAGTGGTTGTTTTTATATGATCGCCTACTTATGAACACCAGCACAAAGCGTCGACATTTTGCTAGACAATTGAAGAAATTTTAATTACCGAACTATGAAATGACGGTATATAAAACGTAACCCAGAAATAGATTAGAACCATAAGTTTGTAAAAGCATGAAACTAATTGGTTCTCTAGGACAGCAGATTGTACAGGCTCGTAGAAGTTTGTGAGAGAAATTGTTGGCAACATTTCTGAGAGCAATAGATAATGGACTGACGGAACTTCTAAATTTTTCCCTTATTTCCTATCAGCGCCTATCAGCGCTGCGCCACCCTCGCTGCCCACCACCAGCCAGGCAAACATTCATTTTCTGTTGCGACATTGACTCAGCACTAAAATAATTCGATAATGGGTTTGTCCCATTAGTTCGCTTGGGTGAAACTATCAAAACTCAAAACATTTTTGTAACAGCTCGAACATATATACTATAGGTAAGTAGTATGAACCAAAAGAATGCAATTGGTGGTTGATTCTGGTGAATTTTGAACAGCTGTTGTTTAAGACAATATAAGTAAACAACGCATTTGTACACGATAAGTTGATTGTCCAGGACCCTAGAAACTTATTACTAACTTAGCTATTTAGATGACCAATTCTTAGATCTCGTGTGCACCACGGCGCTTCTCCAACCGACCTCTCGGACTGCTCTCTATGGGTTTGAAGCAAGTTCGCGATTCTTTGTATCCCTTCTCATTTTCATGCCGAATGCTGGTTGACCCTTGTTTTCGTTGCGATCGTGAAAAAGCCAGAAAAGAGCGTTTTTATTCTCTCACTACAGTCCGCTGATGGCCGTTCTGGATCAGAAGGAGAATTGTTTTCTTCGGAGTAAAATTTTCGATGAGACAGTAATTCCAACAACTAGTCAAATGACCGATTGATGACAACGCAACAATGCGCCTCTGATTGCGAGGGGAAATTCCTTTAACTTGTCATTAAATCCATAATAAAGTTAGACATCTGAAAAAAATCAATAATAACAAATGATAGAACAACATCAATGACTTGTATGATGAGTTTTATCTAGTAGTCGGTAGGGTCACTGGCTCGGCTGCAATTTTAGCAAACAATAAGCTCTCATGAACACTGCAGCATTACAGACAATATAAAAATTAAGTGGTTACTTGGAGGTAATAGGACTTTTCTTCCAAAAAAAACCAATCAACTGTATTAAATGCCATCTATTTAATCGTTGAGTGACCCCAGTGTTCACGATCAAACCTTCCTTTTGCCCATAACACATGCCAAAACTGTTCAGTTGGCTTCATAAGGAACGCCAAGAACATTACATAGCTAGATAGGAGGCTAATAATTCCACTGTTTTTATGGCCTATTACGAATTAAAACTCACGGAATTCTGGTTCTTCTATAGTACACGGGAAGCTTATCTGATGAAGGTGACCCCAGACTGGTTCACGTAGTTTTCGCTCATGTAATGTTAGCCTTTTCATTAAATCGAACAGACAATTCGCACATAATAAGCAAACTCAAGTCTCTATTTATGAATACGATAATACCGAATAAACGGAAGCTAGAACTCAATTCGTTGCTGTAGATTTGCGGTCGATACACCTCTCCTCTCTCAACCCTCTCTATCACCTCGCGCCACATAGCCTTGCAACGATCCGGCTCGAGGTCACCATGTAAGGAAGATTCGTGGGCTAAACAACAACTTCAAGAAGAACTCATTGCTAAAAATAGTTAGAGTTCATTAGTTAATTAGTTTCTAACTAAGAGAACAACTAATTTACTATATTATATTGAAAATATAGTAAATTATTTTATCAATACCGAGGTTAATAGAAAATCGGTCTTGGGAATTACTGTAAGAAAACCGTTGACATAAAATTACTGTGTTAGAAACAAAATAAAAAGAGGAACAGAGATGAAAAGATGGGTATACTATACGACAGACTCCTTCAGGAGGGGAAATATGGACAAAAAAACGAATGATGAGAACCCTCGACCAAAGCAATCACAAGAACTTCGACGAGATTCACATGAAACCACCACTTCTCTCGATCATAAATGACGCGAAATGTGTCGTTGTTAAAACCACAGTGCATTGGATAGGTAGTAAACCGGATGATATTACAAAGAAATTGTTTCGCAAAGTTTAACGAGACGAAAAAAGTCCTCTGCTAATGGATAATTTATGACACTAACAACGGCATGTTATAAATCGTGCATTGTTGACGTCAGTGGAGTTAGACGAATAATGTTAGAACGATAATGAGGTTTAAATTTAACACGGACAGAACTTGAAAGCCGGACTGTTCATGGCACGTGTTGTGCAATAGCGTCGATGAAAATCTTATCTCGAAAAAGACAAGGGATCAGACAGGTATACAAAGATAGAAAGGACACTAACACATTTCGTGTCGTTCAAAAAAGTCAGAGAACAATCAACTAAGTCATAAACGTTAAGCTGATAAGAGGTTGCCATAAGTTGCCGTTGTTGTTGTTGCTGCTGTTCGATGGCCGACGCTTCGGCGAATACGCCTTCTTGAGAGCGATGCTCCTGCGTGTGGTCCCACATCGAGCAACAACAACAACAACAACAATATCATTAATGAATGAAAACACTCACTGAGAAACTAATGTAACCGTAAAAATAAACAAAAAACAGTTGACCTGTAGCCAGAACTGAGTGGTAAGATTGAGTCGTATGTAGGATTGTGCTAGACTAACATCACTAGAAATGCGCCAGCTTGTAATATAACTGATTGGCGCCTATCTTCGAAGCGTGACGGAAGTTGTGTGAATAACTCGACTAAACGTGATATTCATTTACAATCACAACGATTCGTCAAGGTCATCGGGCCTGATTGGCGTCCCCATATTTTGTAGATAACCCACCGCAACCTGAAATGACGCTCGAATCAGTAAGTAATAGAACCAAAGGAAAAAAAACACGAAAAGAAAAAACAGGCAAACATAAGGGAACGACTAAACGTTAATCACGAACAGAAATTTGCACAGATTGCTAACGATAACTGTGAAGTGATGACAGAAAAGAAAGTGAGGACTGGTAGAAAAATAATGATTTCATTGGAAACAATTTAGCCCATGTTTGAAGTACATCCGTATAATCATGTCGCACCAGCACTTTAGCTCGTCCTATTTGGATTAGGCGAGGGAACAATTGTTCTGCCTTGTTGCGCAACCAGACCCTTTCACAGGCTTTCTGGAGGATAAAGCACAAGTCGAAACTGGCGACAAATTTCAAATTTTCAATTAGTGATCCAGTTTCAGAACAGAAATTTCAACTAGTGATCAAGGCAGACATTGGAAATTCTGGAAGAATTTAACGGTAAAAAAAACAGTAGAGGAATAAAAAAAGGATAAAGGATAAAGCTCTCGCTCTTGATCAGTCCCTGAGGGATGGGCAATGCAGTCCACTTCACTAAGCATCGTTTTGAGGTGACTGAATGCATACCTGGCCCTTACAATGACCTACGGTGGCCTGCCGATGTTTCAAGCCAGTGCTGCTCTCCTCCCAGACAAGTCTGGTACCAATTTGCCGAACCCAGAGAGTTAGAAGGCTTGGTGGGCCACGGCCGTGGAGATCGTCGATCCCATGTCTGTGCTGCAGAGCGCCTCTGACCACTGCGCCACATGAGCCCTTATAATAGAGGAATAGAAAGGAAAATTTCGGGAAATGCCACTGTCTTCTAAAAGAGCAAAACTTGAACGATCTTTTATGAATAGGAGATTGCTGGAGCAAGAAAACATGCTAGAAGCTGACTATTTAAAACAAATATGGAGAACTTACTTGATACTTGAATGACCCGTCCTCACTGGTTGTGCGGGTCCCAGCATAATCTCCATTTTTCAGAGGTTTTCTGTTAAACTATTATGGTTCCCTAGAGTCCCGAGGTCAGTCTGGCCAAAGTCTTCCCTAGGTCTTCACCACCACGGGTAGTCGCAGCCCTTGTTGATCAGAGGGAGATTTACCACCATGCGACTTTAATACCAGGACGGTGGTGGATCCTGGTATTGGTTTACTCTTAGCTAGGTTTACTGATGTTAACGTCGGACTCCTTCTCAGCTTGGGAGACCCTGCCAGGGGATGAATCCTCTACTGTACATCGCAGTCCGACACCCAGGAACACCTCCCAGCTTCGATGGGGCGGTAAACCGTTGGAGGAATATGAAGAACAGTAAAGGAAAATCAAAAAATCTTCTCTGGAATTCGTTTTCCACTTTTTTCACTCATTTATCTGCTTAAAAAAACAGAGACTTGGCAGATTTGGTCCAACATTACTGCATACACAACAAAGGCTGCTCCCTTAAACTCCACATTACAGAGGCCAACTCAATGTCAACGATTAATTGATGCTGAAGCTTTCCACAGAATCGAAACAGCTTGGTGACTTTTTTTCGATTTTACAGGGAGGAAATGAACGAGAAAAAGTAAAGGCGCCACGAAGGGAGTGTTTTCCGTACTGGCCAAGTGCACATAACCTTCGTTGTTGACACATATCGCCATGTTGAAACGAAGTCCATTCGATTCGGCCGGCCCGCATCAACTCCGATAACTTTCGAACTTCATCGCCACACTTTTTCAGTCTTTTTTCCACTCCGTCTTTCCTTTCCGTCAACGATTCCCATCAGTCAAAGTGTTTGTTTCTTGTCTTCGAAGTTCATATTCGAGTTCATCTGATGGACAATTAAACACCAACAATTTATTTCACAGCAGGAGTGGATACGCTGGACGATACGAATTGATTCCAATTCAAAACCGAACGCTTGCCCGAAAATAATATCGTGCCTCGGCGCTAACACTCTCGCGATGCATGACACTTATAGGCATCATAATAGTTTTGTGGAAGTAGTCCATAGAACACCTATGGGTCTCTTTTCTTTCCGGTGATTTGTTTTAACATAAAGAACTACTTTCCTGCAATTTTTGTTATCAGTCGATAGGTTGCAAAAAGCTCTATTCTGCACGTAGAAATATACAAGGAACCGTTTTCCGAACGAGTTCACCTAACGAGAAATTTGGGCGCAAATCAACTACTTTTTCAATTCTAATTGTTGCAGTGGACGATAGTTATCGTACAGACAGAGCGGGTATAAAAATGCTCGAATTATGCCTATCCTATAAGTTGCAAGACAATTCCAAACGCTGATAGTAATGGGTTTGTATGATGGACCACAGCAAATAGAAAGATGCAATAAAGTCTTTTACAATCCATTTGCGTTCACAACCCACGAAGTCCTCTAGTTATCGGAAAATTACTGTTTATTTTCAAAAGAACCCCAAGTCCATAAAAGCTGACAATTAGACGTCATCCAGTCAGCAACAAATCTGAAATTGGGCGCCATCGCGAAAGTGTTAAACAGACATATCTTAGCTCCTTGTACTCCTTGTGAACTTTATAAATAGAATCTTCGTATTCTTGTTGAGCAAACGCGAGGTGTTTTATTCTTTATTCACGAACAAGCTGACGTTTCGGCGGATTTCGCCTTCCTAGAGTCTGGAAAGGTCAAGTTGACCGCGATCTATTCGGCCAAACACCTCCATAACCAAACAGAGAAAACGCTAAACCAAGACTTCAATCACATTGAACACAGAATAGCTTCTTTACACACTCACCGCTTTCTTCTTCCGCTGAGTATGTCGAGTGAAGACCAACCGCACAGAATTCACATGGAAGCATAATGTGCTTAAGTATGTAATCGGTCATGGGATTTATAAGTATAAATAAAAATCGTTGGAATCTGCTGATATTTACTAACAGTGCACAGGTCTTCATATTCGACCAAAATGAAACTCTTATCTCCTAGAGCTCATGCACCGTTTTCTTTTCGTGAAACGATGGAACAAGCGCGATCTCGTCCAGCAGAACAGATCAGTGTCCGCGAAGAAATCGCGGATGTTCGCAGTACGGGCGAATGGGTTTTGAAACATCTGATAGTTTAAACTTCGTTTCTAACTTTCGAAAAATTTTGATTAAAACAAGTTCATATATGAAATAACATGAATTACACATATAGTAACGCAGAGAGAGAACGAAATCTTTTCTCTACATTCATCGAGTCCTTGGCCCTTCAAGCACTACAATTATTGAAACGTCCGTGGAAACCACCGAGAACTGGACGTCGTTAATGAGAAATCGGTATCGTCGTGCATGTGTTAACTACTTTTCCGATAGTTTTAAGGAACGCTAATTAATAACTCAAAAGACCGACTTTCTATAAACTGCGGCATAAATAATCGATATATTTATTTATATGTTCTTATGAACTGATCTTTTTGAGCTGATGCGAGGCTGCTATAAGGTGTTGTCGTTGTTGTTGTTGTTGTTCGATGGCTGATGTTTCGGCGATTTCACTTTCCCCAGAGCCGTGCTCATTCGAGTGAGAAATCGACGGTACGCCAGCCATCGAACTACAACAACAACAACGACGAAGAAAATGAAACCTTATACCAACCTCGCCTGGCTGAACAAGATCAGTTCATAAGAACATACAAATAAATATATCGAACAGTGATTAACTTACCACTTATAGCACTAATAAATAAACATCGACATCACAGGGTATAATTTTCCTCAGGAATATATTTCTAAGATTCTTTATCTCTTTACGCTTCCGATAAAAATCACCAGTAATAATTTTCTTATGTAAATAATTATTTACAATGTAGAATTTTCGCTATTATACCGAGTGCATCGTACGATCTTCACGAAGAGTCATGCGGGCCGAACACTTTTTTCACCTATCTCGTTGCTGTAGTGATGCTTCCTTTCCCAGGAGCTCCGAAAACATGCACCATACTCAGATCCTTGTGTTTGGTGAAATTCTTGCAAAGAGAAACATTTAGGTTTATTCCAGCAAAGTATAAAAACGAATCAATCAACAATTTGTACAATTTTAATGATGCTGAGATGTTTGCAAAACTCCGGACCGCAGGTGTCTGCGGTGGGGAACGAACGCGCTATTGTCCTTTCCGGGGAGTAACGCATTCACCATCACACCATGCGAGTCCTTCGTTTCGCGTGTCTTTCAGCTAGTTCTATTGATTAAGGTTATATTTCGTAATCTATACCCGGTCGTTAGAAAAAAAAGAATAGGCAGTAAATAAAACGGTTAAGATTTGTACAATGTTCAACAAGAAGTCACTTCAAACCACTTCTTACAGCCCAATCCTATAACCAAATTATTGCTAACGCTTGCGGTCGCTGTAAAGTTGCTCGATGGACTGTTTATGAAATGCATGTCATCCATTCCTTAGAAAAAAAAGAGAATAAAAGTACCAGGTGTTTGCTTCAAATGCTAGAAAATCGATGGACTAATGAAGAGTTTTTAGTGATGAACGCTGGTAGAAATCGTATTAAGCAGCGAGAGAGAATAAAAACTAGAAAGTACACACTGTAGTTTACTTCTTAACCGAGACTTGAACATAAATCTGTAAAACAACGAGAAAAAGGATAAACAAGTCCAAAAATATAGGAAGTCAATCCAAACCAGAAGAAGAATGCTTGAAATTTATACAGCTTAATTCTCTTTTGTCATTCCTATGTTTGACCAAATCTACGTCTCGTCTTCAAAGCGACCAATTATGTGGAGTAAAACAAGGATATGTGCAAGCAAATTAAGCACTTGCATGAATCGGACAATATTATACTATTTAGACTAACGCTTCAATTATGAATCCATTGAGGCAATGAATATGGATTCTTTCAACCTGTTTAATGGAGTGCGAGAAGCAGACTGGTCGACTATCAAAACCGTTGAAGGCCTTAATGATCTGGGAAACTATCGAGCTAAGGAACTGCAAAATTTTAAAGTTTCTGTGTACCGGCAGAGCCAGCAAAACACTAACAAAAGTGAATAAGTAACTCAAAAGACAAACTTTCTATAAACCTCGGCATAGATAATTAATATATTTATTTATATGATTTTACAAACTAATCTTCTTTAGCTGATGCAAGGTTGGTATAGGTCTCCGCTGCCGTTGTCGTTGTTGTTGGTGTTGTTGGTCGATGGCTAACGTTTCGGCGATTTCGCCTTCCTCAGAGCTTGCACGTATTTTATATTAACTACTTTAATTATTCGGTGGAAAAAAGACTAAAGCATTAATGAAGATCAAACTTTTATATAGATGGTGGGTTAGGATACTATGGTCAAATGTACCGTGATATTACGAGTGGGACTGGCTCACGCGTTGTTCACGTGCAGTGGCGAGCAAGGCACATGCCGGGGTTAAAATATCATTTTGAAATAGGGCGCCAGGTCACGCGTGATAGTGAGGCATTCGTCCTTCCGGTTCATCTTTGGATTTGTGAAATTTATCCAAAACGTCTCAAGAGTTTTGCTCGTTGATGTTTTCGATTCCTGCGCTAGGATACGCACATTCACTTTAAAATCATCGCCGTTGTGCTTTTGTGCCCTATGCGTACCTAGAGGAGTGCTTTCACGAATTTTAACTTTCCCATCTATATGCTCATTCATGCGGACACAAAGTGCCTTCCCAATATATTCCTCACCGCATGCGTTACATTAGATCACGTATATCATACCTGAACTCATGCAATCCCCATCTCTCCCGTTAGGACAGATCGTACAGTTTTCTGAGCTGCACAAACAATCATAGAGACGGTTGCGAACTAACTGACGGCGTAGGGTAATGAGTGGGATCTCAATAATCGTTACATAACCTTCAACACCATCTTTTCTAAAGCATCTCTTAATGGCGTAACTTACTTCATTTGATACGAAGAGTAGCTTAAAAGGGATCTTACTTACGTCCGAAACATTATTTTGGGGAACTACCTTACGTTTTTGTCTAAACCGCCTTCTACTTCGTCTCTCTCTCTCTCTCGCCATTGGAAATGGTTATTTTTCGTGCCAGGTTTTGTGATTCCTTCCTTTTTTGCGAATTAGTAAATAAAATGATGAGAACCTAGGAAGTCTAATAGATTCTACGACTACAACATATGCTGCAAGAAGGAATCAATTCTATGGAGGAAAACAGAAGGGATTACACTGACAGAAATGCATTCATTAGGTAAGCTTAAACAATGAATAGAACTGAAACATCGACAATGAGATAACGGAGCTTAACAATGGAAAAACGAAAACGATACCGTACACACGTACGTTCAGATTCTTTAGAACGAAAGGTGTTCGGTCTAATAAAATATTAACTTTTTCCCGTTGACCTAAAACAAAATAGTCAACGCTATGACGAAAGGATGTTAAAAGAAGAAACGTGGAAGTGGTTCGATCCGTCGGCATTCAATGAACATTGTTTTCCAAACATAAAAAATCTCATTTAGAAAACTATGACGCCATTGCGCTGAAAGAAGCCATAAAAACGGCCGCACCAGAAATGTTTGCCTGAGAAAGCTGTGCCACCTAGTTAGTACAAAAGGTTTATTCGGTACACAGGAAAGCGTTGTCAGTACCTGGATAAAGTGTCTGGTCGTTACAGAGAAAAGCCAAAGGTGGTGATCTTCACTGTGCTCAAAGACACAGTTTGTGGAATATTGTTGTAAGAAAAGACAACCTAAGGACGACTTCGGGGTTGACTATCGCACTCGGTCCCATCAAACAATCGAGTGGATTTGAGTTTTCAAATTTGATTCGTATTCGAGGCAAATTTGACTAAGCACCTGAAAACTGTACGTGCCAGCTGTGTTGGTAAATTCAGTGTCCGAACGAAAACCGTTCATAAACTCGTAGGTGTAATCCGAAACCATGAAGAACTACAAGCGCACCTGCATAAACCTACAAATTCACTTGACAACTTACAATACTAGTTGTTAAACTTACCTACTTGATACTTGAACGGCCCATCCTCACTGGTTGTGCGGGTTCCAGCACAATCTCCATTTTTCGGAGATTTGCTGGTTAAGTCATTGTGGTTCCCTGGAATCCCTAGGTCAGCCTGGCCAAAGTCCGCCTGTCTTCACCACCACAGGCAGTCGCAGCTCTTGTAGATCAGAGAGAGATTTGCCACCGTGCGACTTTGATATCAGGACGGTGGTGGATCCTGTGATTGGTATCCGCTTAGCTAGGCTTCTCGATGGAAACGCTGAATTACTTCTCAACTTGGGAGACCCTGATAGGAGATGAATTCCCCGCTGTACATCGCAATTTGACACCCAGGAACACCTCCCAGCCACGATGAGGCGGTAAACGGTTGGGATGGTAGTTGTTAAAAACAATTTAAAATTCAACAATTAAGCAGTGAAAAATGTGAAACAAATAGATGATATGAATTCCAAGCAAAGATTGCATATTTTCTCCTTTCTTTGTTTTATCGGAGAAAAAAAGAATGATGACAAGAGATGAAATGAATAAATTCAAAATGACCAAAACAACAAGACGTGCTGATCAGAATGAAGTCGTGCTTGAACATTTTACGTAGTAGGATCACTTCAAGCACAATAAGTTCGCTTTTGCCACATGGTCATAAAGAGCAGCATGTCGTCGACACGGGGAGTGGTTCACGACGGCGACTATGACGGAGCGGAGTGGTGGTGAACGGCCTACCACCTACGCACAGCAGGTCCACATGGGCTCGATGACGATTCTGTTCAGCACCGACGTAGGCGGCGGATTTGCACGACAGCAATAATCGACAAGAAATTCGTATTTGTTTAAAAATATCCCCATTGGAAAACAGTCTCTCATTTTTGTCCTCTTGAACTTAATTCCTAGTCAACCTGAAAACGTATATGGTTATCCACAATCACTCGCAGGCGGTCTTAGAACAAACTCGAATCGCATCCTACTCCAATCGAAGTTATGTGTAGTTTAATTGAAACAGAATATCACGCTACTTCAGAACTGTTCTCACTGGAGACAAAATCCTTCAAGCGCACGTAGTCATGAGCACAAGACATTTTCATGTGCAGACGGAAATGGTTAAACTGATAAAGAACTGATTACGATTCTGTTAGTTACATAAAGACCAATGCAATGAAAACTGTTTTCACATAAGTACGATAAGATGGAAATCAAACTTGAAGGCTAAGATGATCTAAGATTGCTGATTTCTGTAGGACAAAGTCTATGGATTCCTTAAGATGTCGACAAAGTTGCTGTAGAACCGGAATCGTTCAAGGGGCCTACGAAAACAACTCAAAAATCAGCCTAAAGATAAGGTGTTCATGTTGTTAGCAGTTCTATAGTTCTGTGATACTTCGCTACTTGCTGACATGTCCAGTTCTGTTTATCGCTTCCTGTTTCCATCGGTTCCTGTTAATACGCTTGTGTTCTTGCACTTTGAACGACAAATATAGAGGCCGTCAAACTAATTGATTCTATTAACAGCATGAGATGATTTGTGTAAAAGCTTCTAGAACTTCGCAATAACTTCGAGACTCAGGATCAGATAAAACGAGCGTCGAAGACGAAAGTCCACGTTGAAGGCACAGATTAGTGTAGTCTGATAAAGCGTTAAGAATCCAGTAGTCGAAGTAAATCAGTCCTGTGATTGATATCCAGTAGAATTGACTTCGAATAGTACAGGGGACTTTGGTAAGATAAGAAAAGGGCGCGAGAAAAGTGAACCACGATGTCTTCATAGAGAACATGAAACCCTTCTATAAGTGCTTGTTAATGTCCCACAGTGAGTACTAAATGCTACTTTGACAAATGAAAAGCGAGAAATAGACGAGTTCACCAAAACCATAAAACCGAGCGTCAATGAGATTGCTGAACGACAAAAAAACTAATTTCAGAGATAGCGAATTAATTATTGCTACCGAGAAATGGTGTCGGACGAAAAACCAGCCATGAAATGTTCTCACGATAGAACTTTGTAGGAATATGAACCAACGTTACCACTTAATATCCACGGCGCCGAGGAGTCGGATTCGCGACGAACGACGGTCGCCTACTTTCAGTCGATGGCCTTAATGTGAATTTCTGAATTCCCAAAACGTTTCAAGGATTCGATAGCAAAACACGATGTCTACGGCGAAAGAGGAAATAAATACGACGAAAAATATTCGCCATCACGAAAAAAACCATTTGCTAAAGTGGAATTGGAATACAACAAAACACTCTTAGAACAACAAAATATGGTCATGAAAGAGCTGATGTAACTGGGCAATAGTCTTGGATGAGGCAATAAAAGGACGAATTTAATTTTCCTCATCTAGATGTAGTACACAGCAAGGAATTTGCTGCTAATACGAATCCAAGTGCTTCATGGATATATATATATATATATATATATATATATATATATACATAGGAACGCTTGTGGTGCGGTGATGAGAGGTGCCCTGCAATACACATGGGATCGATCCCGCCCACCAAGATTTCCATCCCTTCGGGGTCGGCAAATTGGTACTAAACATGTCTTTCACCGACTCATCAAGCGTAGAGGTCACCGAAAGTAAATTTCGCCTATACAGTGACTTTGGGAGACCCAATGATGTATCAAGGCAATTTGGGCTCCCCAGATCAATTCCGTTGACGGGTGATTGCTGATGGTAGTGATCGATAGAACTAGCTGCGAGACACGCGAAACGAAGGACCCGCGTGGTGTGCTGGTGAACGCGTTACTCCCCGGAAAAGACAATAGCATGTTCGTTCCCCACCGCAGACACCTGCGGTCCGGAGTTTTACAAATATCTTAGCATCATTGAAGTAATATCAAAGCAATGTTTATCTTTATCCCAGAGACTATTACAGTACGAAATTGATGACCGCGGACAGATAGGAAATGAGTTTGATTAGCTACGGCCACGGGATCGAAATTAAAGACTATGTGTAATTGGACGGAATCTCTAACCACTGCGCTATAGACTTAGAGAGAAAAACTTGGATGTAACTTCAAAGGAAAATTCATATTCAAACGGACGTTTCTTATAGTCCCATAAGTCCAAGCGATCAGTGAATAATTCGCTTGTTTTGTTCTAAACTTCATTCGAAGGCTTTTTTCACGCTCTATGGCGTCAAACAATCACGGTGATCAACAATTTTCGAATAACTATCTATCTAAAAAAATAGTACGCAGTAAATAAAAATTGAGGACATTCATACCACAGTTTCAGCTTGACTGGATTCGCGCCGACTTGTGCTCCCCAGATCAATCCCGTTGACGGGTGATTGATGATAGCGCCTATAGGTCAATAACATGGATGAGATACAGTTGGACCCGCATGGTGTGGTGATGAACGCGTTAGCCCCGGAAACGGTAGCAGCATGTTCGGTCCCACCGCAGACACCAGCGCTCCGGAATTTTGTAAATGTCTCAGCAACATTGTAGTTGTATCTGCTATGTTATTGTATAAACTCATAGAAATAAGCAATTCTTCTAACGACTTGGTTCAAGTCTTAAATCGAATTTGTTCCTTTCATTCAAAAAGTTTCCACGTCTCAAAGTAGAAAAGACGATGACAAGAGCCCAAGTAATGGATAAAATATACCTTGTTTAGGCGACAACATAAAAGCCGAACTCATCGAATTTTCACGTGCAAGAACAGTTGAGTAATCGAATACTTGTACGTTAAAAGGCTTACCAGCAAGCTATAAATTCCTTTAATTTCGGACTTAGACAATTTAAAAAAGCCAATGGATAAGACGGATTTCGGCGATAAAGAGAGAGTTATGGCATCTGGCAGAGAATATGACCAGAAACTTGGCACTACCGATATTTCTACTAGTGACAAAAATTTTTAAGGTTCAAGTTTCGCCCATTTTTCAAATTTTGGAAGCAAAAAAATTTGCGCTATTATTGATTAGTCATAGTAAGGTTAAAGGAAAGTTGGTTTTGAAATAAGTCCGCCATGTTCTTAATTCTTCAAGTGCTCCAGTTATCGAGAAACTGTCGTTAGTTGCCGAAAAAAACAGAAAAACGGTTGCGAATACTTCAAAACACATGGTGCGATCGAGACGATCGGGAAATGTTTGTGCACTTGACATGTGGATTCCTCGAATAAAGAACACATTCGGTAGATATAAAGGAAGAGGCACAGGCATAAACAGGCAATTCGATTGCTGACTAACATCTTGTTCACTAAAAGTTGAACGTAACTGTGTTGATTTATCGACACTGTATTACCTGTAGTGACATTAATCATTGAGTGAGTCGAGCCGATACCAGTCAAGTTCTCAGCATGAGTCACCTTCGTTCACCACGACTGTCTACTGCCTAGTTAATTCCACTCACTCAACCGGGCACGAACTGCATCGCAGTTTTCCTACGAGCTCCTTAAGGTTAATAGTTATGGCAGAAGTGTAGTCAATAACTCGGACATTACTGCAAATTCCGAATAACATTTAATATTAACCTACTGTGACCTTGACATGACAGACATGCACCTTATTTGCTCCAAGCGGTTCCAAACCGCTCCCATATACTTCCTTGTCATTTTCAGTCATCAGTCAAAAACGGTGGTTTTTTCGACAGACCGCTGATCTGGTAATTATCGTTTAGATTTTCATTTTTCTGTTTGTGCCGCTGAAGCGTTCGACCTAGTAAAGTACATATCATTGTACCCTCTCAGCCTCTGAAGAAGGCGATGCTGCCGAAACGCCAGCTGCGATTGTGTTGTATGTGTGTTATTCTATGGAGGTAAACCTATGCTGTTTAACAACCTCGCGATTGCTGAAAGAGAAAACGCCATACCTAGTCATTTTGTTAAAAGATTCTGGCTGAATTCAGTTGAATAGCACTGCTGTACCATAAGTAAACATACCAGCACATTTACTATATGTATATGGAATCTATAAATCAATCTAGAAAAAGGCACATCGGCCCACACACTGAATCCACTTGTGCCTCGGAAGAATATCGCTGCCTTTGCACTGAAACCTTCTTGTTAACAAATAGCAAAGCTCCAGATCGCTTCATATTTCATCCACTATTTCTAGATTTTTTTCTCACGAGGAGAATCTGGTGGACCACAAAGCGACTACATTACTTAACAAAAAACAGGAAAAAAGTGATGAGAACAAATCTTGATGAAGAGACGTATTTCTAGAAAATCAATAGCTGATCTTTAAATAAGAGAAAAGAAGCATAAAAAGCAAGCTAATTTGAAGTTCTTCAAGAGGTTAGAGAACTTCTGTCCAACTGTAACGATGCCGTAGAGAAATTGAAACTGTGCGCTCCCTAAATACTTCCCCATGTTGGCTTGCTAGATGGCGAGTATTTCTGGATGTCGAACTGCGAGACTCAGAGCGAAAGTGAAGGTGTTGATTTGAAACAGAGCGAAGGTTAGACAAAAGTAGATCTATCGCATAAAATCGAACGGTATAGCAGTGGCAAACTGGTCGGCAAGATCGGACGAAAGGTGATCATATCAGGAAAATAACTGTTCCTGCCCTTTAACTTAGCGGGGGCTTGTAAGCAGCTCTACTCAAGTTAGTCGGCATTTCAAGAGATTACATGTGACAGGTGACTAATCCTATCAGTAAAATAAAAGCCGACGTTTTGAGTCTTGATCATTATGGACACTTTCAAACTAGTACTCAACCTCCGTAAAAACAGAACTATTCGATTAAAAGCAATGAAGTTGTAGATATTGACTTCGATTCATAGGTGGAAGAAAACATCGAGAAGAGCAACAACTGTGGACCATCGACAAAGATCGTCGGCTCTGATGAAGACGAAGACTTCGAAACGTTAGCCGAACACACATGTCGTATCAACCTCGTGTAAGCTCAACAGTATAAACACAGAATGAAAAGGCATGTTATCTTAAATGCCGTTCCAAAAACTTTTCATTTGATCAATTTGCGTGCCATAATTCCATGCCAAAATACCTCATATCTTCCATCTCTGTGAAAATTACAAGTTTCTAAGAAGCTGTTGCCTGGTGATCACAAACAGCGAGACAAACACAAATTTGTACCAAATACAGTCAGATTCAATGGCTCTTTGGTACTAGAAATTGATGGCACAAGATGCTATATCATGCACGTTCCTGATATTCAGGAATATCAGGAACGTGCATGAGTCGTACTTTTCACTCGAATGCTCAAACAAAAGGAACGCGTGAAGCGCAACGGTTAAGCTCGCCCTGCAATATTCACTGCATCGATCGCTGGCCCGACCCTACACCCTGTGTCTACAAAGCCGTCCATCTTTCCGCGATTTATCAGTTTTCAACCAGACCTATTTGCGAGGATAAAAACAGTGGCTCGATACATCAGAAGACCAACGCGAGTCATCGTATAGGTCAGATATGCACTCAGTCACCTCAAACGATGCCTGATGAACTTGAATACATGGCGCGTCCCTCAAGTATTGATTAAGGTCGAATGCTTTATATTTCATTTGCTTTATTCAGATGATTCAAGCAATCCTTGTTGTACGATCTCCAGCACATTATCACCTATTTAAGACGTCTTTCCTTTTGATCCTGAGATACTCGTGGGTTACAGCATTCCCGTTCCCTTCTTATCACCTACTTGTTTCAAGTATATGACAAAACAATTTAGTAACGACAATACCCTTTGAACTAACATTTAATTCCATGAAGGTTTTGAGATACTTCTCAACAAAGATAATTCATTCATTAGCTAGCCAGTCTATGAGATATTCATATGCAATGAAATTCAACACTGAGAAATATTAACTCGATTTTGCGAAACGACAACCTCTCCGGACCTAAGGACCTTCAGAACAACACGATGTACCATAAAATGCCAAAAAAGTCTCGTAAAGAAATCTGAAGGCGTGCAGCTATTTATAGAGCCACAGCTGTTTACATAAGAAGGTAACCAGATCAAAAAAAGACTAAATTTTATTTTGATAAACCACTAAGAAGCAAAAATGAGGGGGTCTTTTCTCGAACATATTCCAAAATCGTTTAAAAAAAGAAGGAAAAAAAGACAGGGAAACAATTTCACGGTAAATAGAATATGTACTCCGAAGATGGGCGCGTGTAGCGCAGTGGTCGAAGGCGCCCTCTAAAACACACGTCATATCGATCCCGGCTCCTATGGCTCACCAAGCCTTTCATGTCTCCGGGGTCAGCAAATTGGTACCAGACTTGTCTGGGAGGATACCAGCACTGGCTCAATACATCGGTAGGGCATCACGGGTCATTGTAAAGGGTTGATATGCATTCAATCACCTCCAAACGATGCTTAATGAAGTCGAATGCGTGGTGCATTCCTCAGGGATTGATCAACGCCAAGAGCTTTTTTAGACCATCGAAAATACGATAAGCCAACGAGAGTGCCGTCAGATAACAAATGAGTTGAAAAATGCATGGAAAGCAGGCATTTCAAGTTTACATATCCGTAGGTTATATAAATAGTATATGCGACATGGATTTAGTAGGGAAGTAAAGCAAACTCTCCAAACCCCCATGGTGCCATTTCAGTTCTTCGGTTAAAAAAGACTTTCCTTTTAAAAAGCCAAAAGTTACGAGATGATCGTGTATAGAGCAAAGTCATAATTTCAAAAACTCCAACAAAAACTAAACTGTGAAGTTGCTACTTAATTGAAAGGAGAAACAGCAATAAACCGGAGTGGATTCAGTTGCAATCAAATGGAATGGTTCATTTATTTGCATGGCACTTATTATCCACTTCGCTGAAGTTGTATCGAACTTCAGTAGTTCTCTAAACGAAATATCATCGCAATTCGATGGTCGAAAGCGTTGACAGAAGCATCATGAGATCAGCAAAAGATGCGGACAACGACGATTCCTCACTCTGCCGACATACAGCTGTTATCTACGATAGACAGCCAAAAATTGCGGGAATTCCGGACTTGGGTCGAGGCGTGGGAATAAGAACGCATTCCCTCAATCACGGAAAACGCCGGCTTCATGCAAATCATCGTTCCAGCAGCTAGCGCATTAGTTGCTCGATCGAAGGTAACAAGAAACTGAGAAGAAAAATAAAATGTGTTAAAGACCATTCACCCTCATGTACACATGAACAAATGCCCAACTAGATAGAAGTGGGTGAACCAGGAGCTTATCAGCCAGTTGATTATCAAACTGATTTACTCACGAAATTGTTCAGTGCACTGCTGCAGTTCGAAGCCAAATGTCGTTTACATATGTACACTTTTCTACACAATAAAAAAAGGATAAAGCTCTCGGCGTTGATCAATCCCCTAGGGATGTGCCATGCATTCGACTTCATTAAGCATCGTATGGAGGTGACTGAATGCATATCTGGCCTTTACAATGACTCGCGGTAGCTTACCGATGTATCGAGCCAGTGCTGTTAACCTCCCAGACAAGTCTGGTACCAATTTGCCGACCCCGGAATGATGGAAGGCTTGGTGGCCCAGATGCGCAGGAATCGATCCCGTGTGTGTAGCAGGGCGCCTCTGACCAGGGCTTTCTATACAATAATGACTTCAATCGGACAGTGAGAGAACTCCGAGTAAACTCGGACTTTTTTAAGTCTTATGCAGACGAATCGTGCAATTTTCATATTGTGCACAGACACATTTGTTTGAGAATGCCAGCACAATAGAACATTAGGAAATACCTTAATGTTTTTCTGTATTATTGTTAACGCATTGTCAGTGGTAAGATTTCTCATCCAGGAATAATGAGGGATAACCAGCAAAACTTCATAAAAGAAACTATTCACTGGAAATTTCTATGTTACAATGTCGTTTCTTTGCTAATTTTTGGGCACTAGGAAAAGCTCTCGTCCAAAAAAAACCATGGAAGGTTAGCTTAATTTCTTGACGTTCTACGCAAAAGACTTCTATACAAAACGATCACGGCATACTGACAGGAAGGAAAAAGAAACCAGAACTAAAACATCATCTTGACGAGGCAGCGAACGAAATGCAATACTTCACGGTGATCGAGCAAGGTGGGTGGCGACATAGGTGCAAAAGAGGTGTTCAGAGGAACAGACGAAAGAAAACTCTATGAAGCTCAATATTTGATGCGTTACCTTATTTTAAAATAGCATTTCTTTTGGTAACAATTTGCCCCATATGAGATGAAAGACTCACATATCTTCATAAGAACACTAAAACATTGGTATAACACGAGGTCTCGGTAGACCAGGAATACACGCCATGTGAAAAAATAATAGCCCATGTGTAGTCCAAATAAGCACTATTTAGCTATATTGACAATCAAACTCGTGTAACATTACTGGAAAAGTAACATCATGTGGAAATGGAAATGTTTATTTGTTTCCCGCCGGAGAGAGTTGGAAAGATAACAACAAAGTAGGAGAGTGTGTACTTTTCAGACTTCGTTTTCAAATACCTGCATTCTACGATATTCCAAAAACATCGATAAACTTTTTTCCTTTACATCCTGCTTTACTCAATATCACTTGTAATCAATATCTAAGCCCACCCAAGCTGGTATTCATAGCAAGCAGGTATGCAGTGTAAACCTCGAAGACTGTAAGATTTTCGCAAAACACTGCAGGGAGACACGTACGAAGACGAACAGTCTTCCCAGCCGAGCACTTCAAACAGTTTACAGTGGATCATAGATGTTATTCTATGAATGGTTTCCTGCTTGAAAAGAAATAGAGACTTCCACTACTTCCACTCGAACGTGAAATCCGAGACATTTTACTCAGACGGCTCATAGAAGATGAAAAGGTACTCTCAGTCACATTGCGACTTATTGGACTTAGGCTACTTTGGTAAAAAAAAATAGACGCACTCAACTTCCGGTTGAATTATGCATATGAGCAGAATTCATATCTAGGACTCTATAAAAATGGAGAAAAGATTTAGCAAAAAGAAAAAGTAAAATGCATAATTGAGAAGAGGTGTCAGAAAAAAAACAAAACAAAACAAAACACCATCAAGTTGTAAAAAAAAATGAGACCAAAGACATACTTTTTTCCATTGTGCAATCTCAAAGCTAAAATATGGACGAGAATTGATGGGAAACGGAGAACGACTCTCAGCAGGGAAAAGTCGAGGTCGCGAACAAGCTAGTTATCTACTGAAGAAAAACCTCTTTTTCAAACTTTTCCTTGAGAACTCCGTAAAAAATAACCGAATGGAGAGGTTTTCTTCTAATCAAAAAAGATAATGATTGGGATGATTATGCAAGATATGAAAAAGACTGAAACGAAGCAGTAGTTAAGAGTTCAGTGACGTTGCTTGGAACGACCTGTAGATTTGCTATATCTGGCGGCTTAACATTACTTTTTAGCTGTCCTCTACTTTCTATTTTACAGAATCATTCGTTGTTTCCTCAGAGCACTCTTAGATAAAGGAAAAGCACATTCAAAATGTTATGCTATAATGCATAAAATAAAGGGCATATGTGGGACAGTGGTCGGAGGCGCTCTGCAACACACACATGGGATCAACCCACGCGCCCATGGCCCACCAAGCCTTCCATCACTCCGAGATCGACAAATTGGTGCCAAACTTGTCTGGGAGGATAGCAGCACTGGCTCGATACATCAGTAGGCCACCGCGATTCATTGTGAAAGAGAGATATGCATTCAGCGTAGTAATATTTCGAAACCGACCTTCCCTAAACCTCGGTGTGACAAATCAATATATATTCTTTCTTGATAAGCTTGCACGAGGTTGATAAATATATTTATTTTCGGCTAACGTTTCGACGTCTTCGTCTTCTTCAGAGCCGGTGATCCGAGTCGATGGTCCATGCTTGTTGTTCGCCTCGACGTTGCGTCTTCGCCTTCCTGTCGAGCCAGATCTTCCT